>NJDC01008723.1:35219-53250 GCA_002245475.1 Calephelis virginiensis
AATTTAACCCCTTTGTTTGAAAAAATATGTTTTTCGTCCTTAAGTACAAAAAACAACACCAATTGCATTATCAAGTTGTCATTTACAAAAGAAAATATTCATAATTGAATTTGACTAAAAAACTACTAGTCTAATTGTCATAAAATTTATATGGGACCACCTCTAAATCAAAACTTGCCTTCGAAATATTCTTTAAACCATAAAAATCCATTCAGTATTGATCCAATAATCGCGTATACAGAAATATATATACCGACGAATTGATTACTGTCCCCTTTTTAGAGTCTGCTAAAATACTGGTTGACACTAGCTTAATATATGAAATGAAATGAAAATTATTTTTTTGCGGAATATGTGTGTTAAAAAGTTGTTATAAAGATATTTAAGAATACAACATATTCTACCACATTGTGGTGTGCAAATATTTTGTTAATTTTAAAAAGTTACGTATTTCTATCTTTCTTTAGGTTTTGGCCTACAAGTTAGTATTTTGCCATTAGGCAAGTAGAAATTTGCATCAAATTTTATATCAATTTTAATCAATTATAATTAGTCATAAGTCATCAGCAAGTCATGTCAGGCTCTTGGGTAAAGCGGCGGCCTCATAACTCAAGCTCATATAATGAGATTTGGCGGCAACGAGGTAATACACGATACGCTAAATTTTTCATGATTATTTCATTTGTGCACTTTCACTGACCAAAATTGTACAAAATGTCACCAAAATGAACTAATTTGACTCAATATTTCACTCACTCAACACAAAATTCAATAATTATGAAAAAACTTCGAACATCCTTTCTCTCGATGGCGCCAAATCTCTTAACATAAGATGTTAATTTTATTCAGGGTACTGTAGATATATAAGTAGTAGGTGTTCGTCCTCTATGATTCGTTCGAACAATGGTTGCATTGACGATACGTAATCCAACTCCATAATGAAACTGCATTAAATTTCTGTCTTATTTATCTTTCAATAACGTGCAACCAGCTCATATTGTTTTCAATAAAGAATATATTTGACATACACAGTAAAAAATTGTGATTTTTTGTTTATTTATAAGTAATTTATCGCCTCTATGATCTAGCGGTCCTGGTGCTGGACTTACCTGCATGAGGTCCCGGGTTCGAATCCCGGGTCAGGCAACAAATAGAAAATTGAGTTTTTCCAATTTTCTCATAAAAATAACGTTGCTCGGGATTGGATATGTGCCCGGTTGGTGATAGGCTTGCCACCTATCACACTGTGGGACTTAGTGTCTTCGGCTAGTCGTGAACCCTGGTTGTGCCCCTGCCTACCTTTTCAGGGATATGGCATTTTTTTTAAATTTTTGCAGGAACCTTTTTTTAATTAGATTCTGGAGGAAAGTTATTTTTGTTTCCCTCCTGACAATGAGAGACAACTGACGTCTATATATCACAGATGTTACTGCATATTACTGATGCATGGCCATGTTATGACTGGATCTTATGCCACATGTGCAAGTCTATCGGTTTATGAAATAACCCGAATAAACCCTAAGATGATGATGTTACAAAGTCACCACATAATAAGTGGTCAATTTGTATTTTCCATTATTTTTCTCCAAACACGTGTAACGTAACAAATAATCCAAGTTCTATACTTATCTCCTCATATTTCATAACACGTTGCCTTTTCAGTGCTCAGCATCCGCCTGACGACCTTGGCAACACACGCTTTTGTTTGTCCTCCGTTATTTGATTTTGTGATACAAAAATCTTGTAGTTATTTGTCATTGTTTGAGGAAGTGTACAGTTTATCCTTGGCATATGTTTAAGATGAATAAAACAGACGGGGTCATGACTTTGTGTTGCGAAGTTCTCATAAAACTCTGTATAAACCAACTTGTGGGAAACTTGAAGCTGAACGGGGTTTTTGATGATATAAGAAAATAGGCAGATAGATTTTCTTGTAGTAGTATCTAATGTCGCCTAACAATACCAAAGATCTTTATGGTGAATATACTCGTATAACTGAAGTTGGGCTGTTAATTAAGTCTTTTGCTTATTTCTAAATTGGTGATGTATCTTATACCAATACCCGATAGTACATCGATATACCGGAATCTGCGATATTATTTGCCGATATACTGTTATGTTTTGAATTTCGCGTCATAAATAATTATCGTAATGAGCCTTCGTTACTTTGCCTTCGTTAACATTACCTTATGAATTTTATTACTGTTACAAATATGACTAGTTTTATCCGTTTTAAAATTCACAGCTTTTAAAACTTTGATACTTCATTCTTGATAACGAAGAAATGGTCGGTGTCGATATCACTATCAGCATTTTTTTATATATGGGTTTTCTATATATATTTTCCCCTACTAAGCCCTTCTCCAGAATGGTGGCTTTGGTTCGGACGAGGTTTTGAATTATTAAACTTTTTAAGGGATTCGTAGGCCAGCAATAACAGATTTTACACTTATCTAAAAAATGTGGTTTCAAAGACCCACGAATAAGGGTTTTAATTATTTCATACCCATAACTTTTTTTAAATGTTGCCAATTTTTCCCCGTGGCGGTCCGGACTCATTTGCAGAATAGACCATCTGTCTTCCTTGCCAGGCAGCTCGTAAAAGGCGAGCATAGGCTTACCGTCACTAACACCGTGACATCTGACTAGGTGGTAGAGTTTCGCAGCGACTCACCCGGATCGGTACCACCGCCTTACCTATTCCTGCCGCCATAACGTCATAACGTGTTTCGATTCGGAGGGTAAGGTAGCCTGTAAACTTACTTTTGCTCTAGGCCTAACATCTCGACCTCAGGTTGGCAACGCACCATTACCATCTTTGGTGTCTCTAGGCGGCGTGAATTTCTTACCATTAGGAAATCCATTTGCTTGTTTGCCTTCCAATATCATAAGAATCATAGTAATGAGCCTTCGCCACGTTTCTTTCGTTTACATTACCTTCTGAATTATACTAGTATTATGTTAAACTCGTAAGTATGACTAATTTTATATTTTAAAGTTTTGATACTTCATTCTTGATAACGAAGAAATGATGTCAATTTCGATATCTGCATTTTTTTAATATGGGTAACGGTATTTCCCCTACTTAGCCCTTATTCAGAACGGATGAGGTCCAGGAAGAACAAATTTCATACTTTTCTAACAAACACGATAGTATCAGAGATCCGCGGATAATACCTAATTGATTCAATTATTTCACAACAATCATTTCTTTCTAATGTTGCCAATTTAATTCAATTAAATTGCTGATATGGATAAGTATTGGTTGTTACTTGCCTTGGTCGGGTTATAAAGAAAACATTCGTGTCAGCCTGAGTGCCAATAAATTGCAGGAAGCTCGATATCGTTGGCCTGGAAACGATACATGTAAACTGAATGAATAAAAAATGAATTTGAGAGTTGAGACTGCGATAAATGTCATATTTACTTCCCTATACACATTTTTATTGACAACTAGCTCTTCCGTTCCACCCGTTTAATTTGTATGCGAAAAATTTAAATGTTTTTCCTAGTCGGAACGAATAAAGAGTATCCTATGTCCTTCTCCTGGTTTGAAACTACCTCCCCATAAATTTTCAGCCAATCGGTTTAGCTGTTCTTGAGTTATAAAATATAGTGTAACTAATACGACTTTCTTTTACATACATAAAGAAGTAGATATAGATTCGCTTGACATTAATCGCTAGGAAAAGTATTGCTATTTTCCCTGCAATTTTTCATGTTTTCCTCAAATGAGAACCTTCTCCTGACAATGACCAAAACAACCAATAAAAAATACTCAACATTGAAATATTTGTTTAGGCGTAATATAATGACAAAGTAAAATGGGGTTTAATTTTTTTATACTAGCCGACCAAACCTCAAACTTCGTATCATTTGACCATTAGAAACATTAACTAAGCTACTAACAGCTTGTCTGGAAATAAAATATTGTAAAAATAAAATATTATAATTATATGTAATAAAAATCGATATATCTTCTTCTCTTATTTCCCATTTTCCCTTTAATTTTTCCGTTGTTTCTCTTCGTATGAACCTTCTCCTGGCAATGATCATAACAGCAAAAAAAAAAAGAATTACCAAGGGAAATGGAGATTCATTTTTATATAATATATAGATTTTTGTGTTTTTTGGAGTAAGTTCAAGACGCAAAATATGACTTTTAATACCATATATGGATTTCACTGGTCTGAGAGGTATTATGATTTTTTTTGTAGCTTTGTGTATAGTTAAAAAACTGTTTAAAAGTGTTTTCAGTCTAAACTACAAAAAGGTAGCAATATCTTCAAAACAGTTAATACGTGGCAGTTAATAAGTGGCGTGAACTATGTCTACGTACGTAATAACATGATAGCTTAGCTAGTATGAGATAAGTACAATTTAAAAATCATAACTTGCCTTGCCACCTATCACGTTGTGGAACTTATAGTCTTGGTCTAGTAGTGGGTACCTTGGTTTGTGCCTCTGCCTACCGCTACGGAGATAAGAGCGACAAGATAGTAGTTAATAAATTTAATCATTCGTTTGTTTTTTAACAAGGATATTTTTTGAAATATGGGTGAAAACAAGACTGACTGACTGATTTTTTGGCCGGATCTTCTTAGTGAGCGGCCGTATTTCGTTCAGACAGTAATGAGTAGCAAATACTATTTGATAGCGTTATTAGTGTCAACGTGAAATAAATATTAATTGATTTATTTTTTCTCAATAGAACAAAGCAACTTAGTCAGTAGTTATATAACATAGTATATAGTAGACTATTTGTTAAATACTGTTAGTCTAGAAGATAGTAATAAAGGCTATCTTTGGTAAATTGCTCGTGGACAGTCAATGACCTGCCATTTAGAGTTTGGAAATGACCAATAAATAAAACAACACAGACTTTTACATGATTCGGGATAAATGTCCAGACTATGATGAATAAAATATAGTATCAGCTACAATCCTTTAGTGAATAATAAAGTGTCATTGTATTGGTTTTCTAATTATTTGTTTTTTTATTAAATAAGCAGACCGTTTTCCTGATTATTCGAATCGACGTAGCACCTAATATGCAAAATCAAATTTAACAATACAAGTGATTATGACTTAATAAAATTTGAGTTTATAGCAATTGTTATCTCGTGTTAAACATCAATAGTTATTATTATTTATCATCTGCTTTTTTTATCTTCACGTTCCTATCCTCGAAGATGCAGCAGAGGTAAAACCAGAGAACCCACGACTAGGTCCCACAATGTGATAGGTGGTAAGCCTATTTCCATCGGGCACACATCCAACCACGGGCAACTATGTTTTTCATTATAAAATTGAAAAAATACATTTTCTTTTTTGTTGTCTGGGGATCGAACCTGGGACTTGTAGAAGCCAACTCCAACTCCGGACCGCTAGAACTTAGACGTGATAACAACTAATCATTAACTTTGATAAACTATATCCATATTTTATTCATTAAAGTTAATTATATTTTATACAAGCGGCCCGCCCTGGCTTCGCACCGTTATGAAATATACATATAACCCTTTTTCTTCAATCATTTTATCTTTTTTGTTTTAAAGATTTAAGCATACAAAGGGACATAGGGACAGAGGAAGCGACTTTGTTTTATACTGTGTAGTGATACTACAGTGATTTGACTGAATAAAAGGTTTTTTGTGCTGGTAATAAAGCATAGCAAAGCTTCGAAAATTGTATCTAATTTCATTATTATGTCGCAGTTTGAACTTTCTTTTGAAAGGCAGCACATAATTTTTATCAATATCCGACAAGTGGCTTTAAGTGTAACCGCAATCAAAAACCACTTTGATGGAGCTCGTGCTAAGATAATGAGAAATTTATAGGTATATTATTAAAAAGCCACTACTACCACGATATTATTATATTCCTTCCAAAAATTAACCATCGAAATCTAGGAAAAATAGTATATTTATGTTTTAGAAATATATCTCCTAAATACCGTCGAGGATTACATAAACTAGATACCAAATCTCGTTATTTCCTATTACAGATAGAATAATAATTCCCCGTGTTGGTCCAGGCTCCTTTGCAGAATAGACCATCTGCCTTCCTGCCAGGCAGCTCGTAAAAGGCGAGCATAGGCTTGCCGTCACTAACACTGTGACGTCTGACTAGGTGGAAGAATTTCGCAGCGACTCCTCCGGATTGGTACCATCGCCTTACCTATTCCTGCCGCCATAACGTCATGACGTGTTCCGGTTTTGAAGGTAAAGTAGTCGGTACACTTACTTTTGCTCGAGGCCTAACATCCCGGCCTCATGTTGGCAACGCACCATTACCACTTTTGGTGTCTCTAGGCGGCGTGAATTTCTTACCATCAGGAAATTCGTCTGCTTGTTTGCCTTCCCATATCATAAAAAAAAAGAATAAGACTCTTAAATACTCTTATTTGCGTAAGTGCTTTGAATTCGCCATCTGTAATAAGCTTCGCATGACCTTAATCACGGATGAGAACAATTTGAAATGAAAATGTTTGGCACAGTATACTGAAGATGAAGAATTTAAAACTGGTTTAAAGAAGTAAGTGCTTTGAATTCGCCATCTGTAATAAGCTTCGCATGACCTTAATCACGGATGAGAACAATTTGAAATGAAAATGTTTGGCACAGTATACTGAAGATGAAGAATTTAAAACTGGTTTAAAGAAGTAAAAAGAATACGTGTACATATTATTGTATACTGTTTATTTATTTATCACTAACTGTTCAAGCGAACTTCATTCCGCCCGTTCTGTGCCCCGAGTGTATTGGCCACATGTAGTTTTCACTTACCATCGCGTTTACGTTTTTAACTCAAATTTGTATAGGGTTTTGAACAGCGCCTCTAGTGGTCACTATAGCAAATTTTATTGCTAGTGTTTTGGCCCAAAACGCTATACTCGGTGAAACGTGACGGCGTTAATGACGTATTTCATCTATTTTGCGAGTGTAATGGCAGTTTTACGTAGAAACGTGCGTTTATGATACTCGAATACGCCAACGCGGTAGTTTATAACTGTCAAGTTCTTTCGATTGATGTTTTGTCAGTGAGAAGCAAGTGAGAAGTGAAAACTTGAATTCCAATTCTTTTAGTAGTCCAAATAAGTTAATATAAGTTATATTTAAGTTATATTTAGTGAATAATTATTGTCTTCAAAGTGTTTTTAGAAATATAAAGTGATGAATGCTCGCTATTTATTTACTTGGAATCTACTTAAGCTCAGGATGAACGGTTAAGCCTCCGGGCTCTAAAAAAAAGCATCCGAGTCTCCTTCGACCTTGTAGAGGGTCTGCCCAAGACAGAGTTTCGAAAATGATATCGTTTGTCTAAATAAGCTTTTCATTTTCTCTGTCAAGAGTTGCGCCGGTTGACTTCTTTAAAATCTTCTCGACAAGTCTTAAAGAAAAGGTAAGTTATAAATATCAGCAACTTTATTTATTTTTAGTGACTTAAGTAAATGAATGTATAGTAAGTACGGTTCTAACAATTTACTTTAACTAACATTTTTTTAGGTAGTCACTGCTCTATTTGTTTAAGCTACGAGTTTATACCAAAGACCTTTTGTTGTAGCTACACACATATTGCTCGCAAAACATGTGCAGTGTCTATATTATACAAGAAGTGACTTAAGCTCTTCCACACCCATATGATCTAGTAAAATACATTGTTTTTCCATCAACACAATCAGCTAGACAGCGAATTAGTCAATATTAAGCGATAACAAAAGGCAAATAAGGTTTCTGATTTCTGTTATATTAAATTGTATATGTATGTTTTAGATATTTTACAAAATTTGGCATGCCAGGAGTTGCTGGATGTGTTGTCTGCAGAAAACTTCTCTAAATGTACAAATGCCTGTATTTTATCTGAATTAATTTGGTATTTCCTGTGTTGTTTCTTTACCAACAAAACCACTGGTGATAGAGTGCTGTGCAGCAACTTGTCAGGGGAGGGATCCACCATCTCATTTATGCCTGATGCCACTATGACTGTCATGTTTCGGTTCGGAGGATAGGGTAGCCGGTAGACTTGAGAACTTGGCCACACTGTATTAGCATGCACCTACAACATTTATGTTGTCTATATATGACTGTGGCTGTCTTTTCCTATCAGGGGAACCATTTACTTGTTTGCCGTCTATTGCTTTAAAAAATAAAACTATATTATCTATCCTTTCATTTTTAGGTATGTGACAGTGATTACAAAATCACAAATGTAAATTCATGTTTTGGAGGAGCCAATTATGATTCTTTTGTTTGGGAGAATAGCGAGCTAAATCTCTACTACATTCAGTCCTTGCATCAACATTGTGAAACAATTTGGCGTTTAGGTAAAAACTTATTAGTGTGATAATAATATATGTAAACATATTGTTACAACTTCCATATAGAAAGATACACTTATAGTTTATACAGATATTTACATAACTTTCTCAACACCCATACCTTATAACACTACTAAAAGTTTTTAAGGCTAACTTTTGATTAGAGAATACACTTTATACAGACATTTGCATAACTTTCTCTACACCCATACCTTGTTACACTACTAGAAGTTTTTAAGGCAAATTTTTGATTAGAGAACACACTTTATACAGACATTTGCATAACTTTCTCAACACACATCCTAACACTACTAGAAGTTTTTAAGGCCAACTTTTGACCACACTTACTAATTACATAATGGTTTGTTATCTATACTAATATTATAAAGAATATTTGAAATGAATAGGCTTCGAAACTACTGGACCTATATCAAAAATTCTTTCACCCTTAGAATGCTACATTATCCCTCTGTGACATAGGTTTTGTTTCTTTGTTTCATCAAAATTGGTGCAGTAAAAGCCAAGTTAAGCAGGCGAAGCTGCGTGAAACTGCTCGTTTTAAATTAAAGTATCTGGTTAACTATACTGGTACATCATCAATAATTTTAGCCCTTTTTTGTCTACTGTTGGATGGGTAGGACTACTTTCTAAATCATCTTAATGTCTTGTGCACATATGATTCCTTTATATCCACATGATTACATTGTTGACCAAAACATTAGCCGAACAACTAGGTGAACAAATTAAAATATATTGTCCATTCATTTAAATAATTATTAGCCATAAAGGACAGCTCCTGTTTGTTTGAACCAAAACCATATTAATTATTGTTATATTTAATAAAAGTGTTTTATATTTCAGGTGACTGGTTACCCCCAGAGGTCATGGCTAATGACACCTTTTGCTGATTCATCTCCTGGCACATCACCAGCAATTTATAATCACAAACATATGTCTAAATACTTTTGGTAGATTGAAAAATCAATGCAATGCCTCTATAAAGATAGAGCATTAAACTATAAATATTTTTTTAATTGATTATGGTGTCCAAAGAATTGAAATAGCTATGTAAAATGATATTGATTTGATTGATTGCTATTTTTGTTTACGTAACTAGTGTGTTTATGGGTTTCTTTTAAAAAGTGACTACAGTTTATTATTTACTGTGAATATTTATGTAAATAAGTATATGCGATTTTATCAATTGGTATTTCATATAGCAAAGTTAAACTCTAGCATCAGTATTTACACTAAGATTCTGGGATTAATCACTAGGAGAATGATAATTATGATGTTTATTTAAGAAGATAGGTACCGCATTTTTTTTGGAAAATAGATATTATAACACGTCCCATACTTACTGTACTTAGTTGTTGGGGTATGAAGTTAACTCTCCAATGACTGCATGTTTACCACAGTATATACTAATATATTTAAAAGATTAATTTAATTAAACCAATTGGTTAATATATTCAAAACATACATATTTAATGTAACTTAATTTATTGTATTGTCACAGGATTAAGGGAGACCAAACAATTAAAAATAAAAACAAATTGTAACACAAACTGTTTAATATGTATTATATGTTCAATTTAAAAATATTTTGTAACTAAAATATATTTATAAATCATTTTTTTCCGTATTGCTTATTCTTACCTGTGCCTACCATCATACTGACTTAAGTCATGTTCTATTCCAGAGACTTACATGATATGTCTAGAATCCCGGCCACATTTGTCTTTTTCTATCAGGAGAGCCGTGAAGTTCTTCGCTATCAGTTTGCATAAAAAATATAGATTTTTATGGAATTTTGGAAGGCAAATAAGCAGACGAATTTCCTGATGGTAAGAAATTCCTGCCGCCTAGAGACACCAAAGGTGGTAATGGTGCATTGCCAACCAGAAGCCGGGATGTTAGCCCTCGAGCAAAAGTAAGTTTACCGGCTACCTTACCTTCCGAACCGAAACACGTCATGACGTGTGCGGCAGGAATAGGTAAGGCGGTGGTACCAATCCGGGTGAGTCGCTGCGAAATTCTACAATATAGTCAGATGTCACGGTGTTAGTGACGGCAAGCCTGTGGTCGCCTTTTACGTGCTGCCTGGCACAGGAAAGAAAGAAAGAAGAAAATTATTTGCGGAATATGTGTGTAAATGAGATGTTACAAAAATATTTAAGTAGGTATATCAACATATTCTGCCATATTTTGGTGTGCAAATATTTTAACATTTATAAAAAATATTATTTAACTACATATGCTTTAACTTTTAAGCCAAATATTTATATTTATAACTAGTTTAATTATTTACTACCAAAACATTTAAAAACTATAATTGAATTTAACCCTGTCTACAGTAAACTACCTTTGTTGGGTCAAGGCAAGGCAAGGCCTTGACCAGTGATAAGAATGCTATGCACGGCAACTTGACGGAGCTCTTCAGCCTTAGCTATTCGTGTCGTCGTATCTCCTTCTTGTTGTTCTGCAGAATAGATCATCTGCCCTCCTGCTAGGCCGTAAAAGGGAGCATAGGCTTACTTTCACTAACACCGTGACATCCTACTTGTTGGTAGAGTTTCGCAGCAACTTGCCCGGATTGGTACCACATAAGTTTCTTTCCGCCATAACGTTAGTGCTTGCCGTTGACGTGTTCTGGTTTGGAGGTTAAGGTAGACGGTAAACTTAACTTTGCTCGAGGCCTAACATTCTGTCCTCAGGTTGGCAACGCATTATTACCACCATTGGTGTCTCTAGGCGGCGTGAATTTCTTGCTACCAGGATATCCGTCTGCTTGTTAGCCTTCCAATATCAATAAAAAATTAAATCTTATTGGCTATTTTGTCTAGTATATCCAGCGCACTACCCGTCAACTCTTGCCAATGCGATTCCTAATACGTAACTGATTTTCTTTTTGGCTTTGTTCGGCCTGGAATTTCTCGATTTGGAAATTTCTCCACTCCCCGAATTAAGAAATAGCCCTCGCCGTTTGATCTACGTATAAGGAAGTTCCAGATCGCACGCATCTTCTTGGGGTCAGATGTGGCCTAGATGTTCTGGGCCGGGGAGATAATCTAGGTGTAACTGTTCTCCTAAGAGAACCTCGCATTCTAGATGACACCTGACTTGATGGTGTATGGACGGGATTTGTACTTGTACGTACACTTTGCAGTGGTTGTGAAGGTGACGACTTATGACTTGTGATTAATTATAATTGAACCCCGATTTTGGTAAATTTGATGCAAATTTCTACTTGACTGATGGCAAAATACTAACGTGAATGCCAAAATCTTAAAAAAGAAGAAGAAAAATGTATTGACATTGTTTTCGTTTTATCTCTTTTTATCTTGCAGGGGTAAAAGAGAAAGAAAATTCGCAAAGTAATACGACAACGTTAGAAACTATGCCCACCTTAAACAATGACATATGTTGTTATCTACATATGATTTTTTCGTATTATAAACGCAGATATTAGTGAGTAAACTCGTAACTCAGTGATTAGTGATACGGTTTTCGAATGGCATTACACTCGCACTTAAAACGTATAACTACATGTTACAAGTTTACTCACTAACGCGAAAGTTACGTTAGATGATTTTTGACGTTGCCATTACACTCGGGGCTCAGTTTGTAAAAAAATAAAATGTTTTTCCTAGTTTCCACGCTGTTATAAGAGATAAAATGTACCCCATGTCCTTTTCCCGGTTCTATGCTACCTTTCTATAAATTTTCAGCCTAATTGGTTTAACTCTCACGATTTTCTTTTATATATACATACATGATTCATCTTGCATAATTATTATTTTTGTTTTTAAGGTATATTCTCCTATTCGGGGCAAAGATAAATCCAACGAATCGAAACCCATGAAAATCGGTGCAGCAGATTTCGAGTTATAAACCCGACTTTCTTTTATATATATACATTTATTTAATCATTCATTGTACGCAAAAACAGACATTAATTTTAAAACTAAAATATTAGACAAAATGTCAGCTTATCTCAGGTAAAGAGATTTTCAGCTTACCGAAAAAGGAGCTGATAGAGAAAATAGTAGACTCAAAAGACTACAATAAATTAAGTAAGAATACATAATTATTAATTGTTCAGTTTTATACACGAGAGAAAAAAAGATGTGCACAAAAAAGAAACTACACAATCTTAATAAACCATTAAAAATGCATACATAAATAAATACACTACTTACGTATATGTATGTTGTTAATTACTAGCTGGTCGTCATTGATCTATACCTACACGTTTTAAACATGTAGAGTCTATCATGTCATGTAGAGACTAGGCGAATACAAGTGGACACAAAATGACATCTTCGTATTTTTTCGTTAATGATTTTATTTTCTGAAATAAATTTAATTTCAATTTTATTGTAACAATATTTTGACCGATGTATCAATGACAATGTCTCTCTTTTCTCTGCATTTGACTCATCATCTTTAACTTAGCATCTTCTCAAAATTTACCGTATTATCACAAAAAACAAATAATAAAATTAAAACTTAAAAACTACCTTGATAACGTCAGCTTTCAAATAAAAATCCATATTGAAATCGGACCACACGTTTAGGAGTTATGATGGTTAGACTGTTACACATACACACGCAAACACATGCACAGATAGGTCAAACTTATAACATCCTGTTTATAGCGGGGTTTAAAAAACAGGCTTCATTGTTTAGTATATATGGGTATATAACCCACTTCAAGTTTTCGGTGCGGAAAGCTCCAGGATGGATGTAGGTCAAAGGTTATCCCTCTTCAAAAGAAGGGTTAATGAACTTCTACCTTCAAAGACAAAAGAAGGATCACTAGCATCCCTGTCTGGAGCAAGTGATCAATAATTGAGGGATAAAGTGATTATCCTATAAACGTTTTTAATAACATTTAAATCCTTTTCCACAATATTTTTTACCGTATCTTTTTGTTCTATTTTAATCAATTGGGTCCAGTTTTTAACCCACTCCGAAATGGGGAAGGTGCTTTTTTCAGTTTCATGTTTTTATGTGTTTGTAACGCGATAAGTCGGCCAACAACTCGCCGATTTTGATGATGCGTTTTCCAAAAAAATCCATTATACAGATCTATAATGTTCAAGTCATCAAGATTGTGAGTTATACGAAGGTGGATCCAAAAGTTCGTGCCCTAACCTACATGGAGCTATGACATCTTTTTAAAATCTACCGTCATTAGTTAGTACGTATCATATTGATTTATTGTGCGCAGTTTCATTCCGATACTGCACAATATAAATTTTCTGTGATTATTTGAAATTTTTTTTTCAGTTAAATTCTAGTTATTGTTGTAACCTTTTACGAAGATTCCGGAAAGAAATAAAAGAAAAAAGGCCGGGAATGTTGCGTAAGAAAGTTTTGTTTCATCAAGACAAGGGTGAAACAATGTCTGTAATCCATGATTGTGGCTACGAATTGCTGCCCCACCTGCCTTATTCGCCGGATTTAGCCCCCTCGGATTATCATTTATTTCCAAATTTAAAAAAAAACACTTGGGTGGCTCGAAATTTTCGACAAAAGTTGAGGTGACAGTCGCAGTGAACGACTATTTCGCCGACCTTCCGGAATCTTTTTTTTTCGAGGGGATAAATTGCAGGTCAGGTGGAAGAAGTGTGTTGAGCTAGATGGAGACTATGTTGAAAAATAAAAATAAATTTAGACCCACTTTTCTTTCATTTTCTTGGTCGGGCTTAGAACTTTTGGATCCATCCTCATACCTACACAATATATATAATACTAATACTTGATGACAAAACTTTGGACCCCTTTTTACGAAAATTGCGCGAACGGAGGAGTATGAAATTTGGCATACTTATAATTTATGTGTAGGAGAAGTGCAGAACGCTAATATTTTTTAATAATAATGCTTATAAAGTATATTAAATCAATTAATAAAACATTACCCACACTACCATGTATTTGACACACACAAACAAATATATTGATGATAACGATATAAGATCACATATGGCGCACTAAAAACTTTGGAAACAAAATAGTTGTTCTAAAATAATGAAGATGGCGTTCTTATGAAAAAGATATTAAAATTTATTCTGGTCGAATTTCGACCGATGGGCGACCACTATTAATGTGTAAATTTTCATTATTTGACTTCCGAAAAACGAGAATTCAAATCACGAGATGGCATAAAAATTGGAGGCGGTTTTTAAGAGTTTTACTGTGCCCAAATAGCTAAAGAACTCTTTTGACAAAATAAGTAGTGTCTAAAGTGCAGCTATAACATATATAGTGTCCAAAGTTTAGAGAAACCGCTCGCTTGTTCGCGGTTTGTTGCCTTATAAATGTTTAACTTTTGTGGCTAAAACATAAACGGATAAAGATAAAGAAGGGCTAAACAATTGAACAAATTTTGAATGTATAATAATGACATTGCGATGACCTTTGACGAAGCCAAATATTGCTCACTATAATGTAGAGAACATGTTGGTACTATAACAAACTTTGTAACAACTTTATGACATTCATATTCAGACAATAAAATATTTATATCAAAGTATGTTCGAATTTCTGTCCCTAACAATACTTTTAAATATAATAAACAACTTTATAAAATAAAATGGGAGTATTTTGATTAATAATAAGGTAACATAAAATTAATGACTAACATTATTATGGCACTAGCCGACCCGGCGAACTTCGTATCTGTAGACATTATCAGCTACTAACAGTTTGTGTGGATTAAAGCATTGTTTTTTTTTATTACTGTTGGTATTTTCCAGGTTTTTCTATTCATAAAAACCTTTTCCTGCTAATAATAATAAGTCGAAGTTATACAATTGACATTTTATTGGTTAAATTAATTTGCCTTTTTTTATTCAATTCAAAGGTAGAACAAGTTGAGCTGAAGCTTATTATATTTTATATGTTCATTAATATTCATATATCTAGTACAGTAATATAGTTTAAGTGCTTTAAATTCAAAATTGTAATAGTTTTTTTAAGAGTTTTTACTTTTCAAACTATTACAATATTGGGAATATTGTTGTTTTTAACCAACTATAACAAATTTAATAAAAAATATAATAGTCTGTTAAAAAAACGTAAGGAATAGATAAAAAAATACAAACCATAATTGAAGCATAAAAGCTCTCTTTATTTGAGTTTGTATGACGTGATAGCCGTGTCAAATGTCGACTCCAGAGGGCGAAGTCTGTCGCTGGGCATAATACAAATATAAATTATATAGGGATACTACATTTCCTGAGTGAAATTTTCAAACAAAAAACATGAATGAAATCCAACTACGTTTTTATCCCCACTTTTACTTACAAACGAAATGTGTTTGTATACAGGGTGACATTTAAAGTACCAGCCTTTTTTTGGAAAACAATTCTGAATCAGTAACACTTTCGATCAATAAAGTAATAAAAAAATTAAAAAAGTTGCGCTCCGGGAGTGCCAGCAGAAGTGAAAACTTGAATATTAACGTTGTGCATTTGTGATAATTTGGAATGGTGGTAGGGAATAATATTGCACGAATTGCTTTAATTATCAGTATGAAAATACTATAATTTATGTGGTAGAATAGAATATCCATTTATTGCGTTATAGTATACAAACATGACAACACGAACATTCGCGCACGCGCCCTGCGCCGTCTTACGAATTTTCGAATTTCGAAATTTCAGGTCACGTGTCCTGACGGTAGTTTCAAAGTTTTTACTCATTCCAAAAAAGTGCGCAACGCCGCTAAAGAAGTTTTCACTCCAAAACAATAAATATTTAATTTTTGTCCAACGCAAAATACAAGATGCATGCTTATAACGTAAACAAAGCATAAAACTGGTTTCCACTAACCGCAGTCGCAACCGCAGGTTGGTGACGTCATGACTAGGCACGACATAGCATGACAACAAATTAAGCATTTTTGCGGACTGTTTTAAATGTGTGTTTATAAAAGTAAATATAATTTGTCATAATATTTCAAATGCATTACCACTTAAACCTTTACCCGATTACATCAAATTTGGCCGGTCCTTTCAAAGTAATTCTGTATACTTTTGCATTTTACATCAGAAACACAAATATACTTCAATGAATTTTAAAGTAGTATTGGTTTGAATCTTACATAAGGGGTAACAAGGATATTTTTATATCGGGGTTCTCAATGAGAATCTAAGTCCGCAGTTTAGGCTTATTATGTATGTTCGGCGTCGGTCATCTCAGTAGGTAGGTAGGTATGTTTCCGAATGTGGTGGAGTGGTTGCCTATCAACATTCACCGGAACTGCCATATCCTTTCCGTTTTTTACTCCATTTTCTGCGATTCATAATCGCCCACTTATTTAAAGGAGAGATTTAAGTTTCGTAACAAGGAGGTAAAATTCCTTCCAGTCCAGTGATAATTATTCTCTTCAAGTTCTCTCTCGAAACACTTGTTACTATAGCCATTCTTTGACCTAGCTATAGTAATTAAGAAAAGTTAGGCTTTCGTATTTCCTTCCCGTACATATGAGGAGAGCCCCAAAATCACTTTTTGCGTTCACTGTAATTTAGTTTGCATTTGACTTTTCTTGTTTGTTTTAAATACAAATAAATACCTATAACTAAAACAAGCGTCTTCGTTTAAGATGATTCATCACGTCTAGTGTTAGATGCATTTTAATATTTTTATATCAGAGCACCATTGTGCAGTATCTTGTTAAATCTTGTTCCATACCGGTCAGCGGTCAGCGGTCAGCGGTCTCTTTCAGGCAACCCTAAAGGTTGCCTGAAAGAGACCGCTGACTTGGCGATAAAGCCGCCTTTGCGTATCTTATTGCATTTTCTTCTTCTTTCTTATTTGTAATTTCTCTGTATTTAGTGCACAATCATGAGTTCTTGTATTGTATTGTATCATAAGCCCTGGGATGTCAAGGCGGTCAGAAATTATAACATGAAAACTCTGTACGTTGTTGAATCTTTTAATCTTTTTTATGGCATGGCAATCAAGAAGACAAATTTCTTTATTATGAAATGAATTAAATAAATAAATACGATGTGTAAAATTCAAAGTGACACCTTCATACCGGGAGATTGTCAGCTAAATCTTTATGATTAGGTCAGACGTACCTACTCCAATATTTCGCCGCGAGTTTTCCTTAAAACTATGATATCTCTTTAGATATTCAATGAATTAAAAGTATGTGTAAGGCAATTTTGTTTAAAATTACATACTTTTGATAAATAATGTGTTGATTAGGGTATGAATTAATATAACGTATATAAAGACACCTTGGTAATGGTGTATTGTTAAAGAATGCTATAATAATCATAGCGTTATAGTGAGTTAACTATCGCTGACTTGATTATAGGAATTTTAAAGGGAATCAACTTGGCCATAGATGATTTTTGCATCACATTAATCTAAACTAAATGGTTAAATGGTCAGCGCACGCAGCGGAAGGTTTAAAAAATAATTAGCTTGGGTTTGATGGCAGATCCTAAAGATTCAGATCATGATAGTTACCATTTTTTTCAATACTTCGTGATCTCGGCTCTTGATATGTGTGTAAAGTTTCAATTCAATCCGATCTTTTAAAGTGATACTAATGAAGTGAATCAAAAGAATAAATCTGTACATAATACTTCTTTTTGAAGCTATTGTAGCCACGCTTTGTATTATACAGAACACAAAGTTGTCAAATTTTTGGCTTTTCAATAATACCGAGTGGATTTTTAAAATATC
>NJDC01008723.1:69575-90674 GCA_002245475.1 Calephelis virginiensis
TTCCCCTTGTTAGTCCGGTCCTCCAAGTAGAGTGCTGTTCAACTATTCCTGCCGCCATAATGACAGTTTCATGTTTCGGTCCGAACGGTACTTGCTACAGTTGGCCTCCTAGACTACCTGCCAGCGACGCACCGCGACGACCGCCGCGGTTATCTTTTACCTTCAGGGGCCCTGCGTGTTTGTACACTGCCTTTTTTACCATAAAATAGCTGTGATTCTCGTAAAATAAGTCGCGATCGCCGTATTTGTTGCCATGGGTACCAGTAGTACAAACAGGCCTCTTGCATGAAGCCGCATGAAGTATAAATTTTGCGACTCATTTAACTAACTCAAAATTATGTTCATTTTGCTTCACCCTCAAAGCTAAGTACACATTATACTATCACAATAAGCAAGATTAAAAAGACTTTAATGTTAAATTATGCTCAATAACAACTGAGTTCTTTGAGATGACTAAAGAACAGCGGGAAGTTGTTGGTCTGAATTATTCATAATTTCACTAATGCCAGAAGGCAATTCAAAGCTTTTTGAGAGGCCCATGTTTGACTCGAGGTTTTGTCAAAAGAAAATGATAATGGAGAACACGGCCTGAGGAAGCGTCCTCTAATAATTCGAGACACTTATTCATAATTTTTATCGCCAGTGTGCTTAAAAATTTGAATAATTTATGTTTAGCTTCATGAATATATTCTTTTAAAACTTGCATTTTCTGTTGTGTTATTTAAATAACAGAAAAAAATGTTTGATTTTAATCTAGATCCTTTGGTATTTGTGATTTTACATAATATGACTGAGAAGAAAAGAGATAGTGATTATTGTAATTTGTGAGTAGTCCGTAGTATTTATAAGTTTTTGGGGAAAAGTACAAGTAGGAAATAATCTCCTATGTGGTCTAGCGGTCCAGGTATTGGACTTGACTGCATGACATCCAGGGTTCGATTCCCGAGTCGAGCAATAAAAAGAAAATTTGGTTTTTCCAATTTTCTAATAAAAAAAACGTAGATCGGGATTGGATGTGTGCACGGTTGGCGATAGGCTTGCCGTCTATCACATTGTGGGACTTAGTGTATTCGGCTAGTTATGGGTGCTGCTGTGGTTGTGCCTCTACCTCCTCCTTCGGGGATATGGGCGTGAAGATACTGAAGATACTTTACAAATATAATACAATATAAAATAAAATATTGAATTACGCCAAGCTCGGACCATGGAAAATATAGAAACTTTCGGGATATATATAGATAATGTAGATTATTTAACATGACGTGTTCAGGGTCGAAATAGAACGAAAGACTCGAATGGCTTCTTACAATCACGGGGCTTCGGAGAGGTTCATAATAAATAATGTATTGACAGGAAATAATTATATTACATACAAATTATTATATTAAGTATCTTCACACCCATATCCCCGAAGAGGTAGGCAGAGGTACCAAGGCACCCACGACTAGCCGAAGACACTAAGTCCCACAATGTGATAGGTGGCAAGCCTTATCGCTAACCGGGCACATTTCCAATCCCGACCAACATTTTTTTTATTAGAAAATTGGAAAAATCCAATTTTCTTTATGTTGGTCGACCCGGGATTCGAACCCGGGACCTCATACAGTCAAGTCCAACACCCGGACCGCTAGACCACAGAGGCGATAATTATTATATTGTGCTAGGGAAGTCCTAAAAGAGCTTTTCACAGTAAGCCTGGCGAGTCATATGTGGAAGATATCCTGTGCCATGGTAAACACTTCCATTATATTGTCTCAAATCTCTAAATGGAGTCGCCCGTTTGTAATCTATCTAAACATTTTATTTGGATTGAAAATATTCTCGATCAAATCGAATTAAAGTTCGATGGTTTTATTTCATGGCAATAAGTGTATATTTGAATTTTCGGATGATTTATAAGCAAATAAAGTAAGAAGTACGGGAGTAGGAGGGTCAAGAAATGTTCAACTAATCAATTATATTCCTTATCAATTACGATGACATGTCTGATGAATATATTCCCTTCTACGGAAACTCATTATGCAGGTACATAGTGTACCTATTTATACAAGTACATAATAAATAATAATTATATAATAAATATCTCTGGACAAGTCACACAAATTGATTCTAATCTCAAAGTTAGCAAATTATATGCTCGTATTATGGGTGTTAGTCAACGATTCTAATACATAGAAATACTTAAATAGATACCCGAATAAATTTAATAAACACCCAGACCCGGAATAGTAGACATCTAAATATTCATCACACAAATGCCTACCCCCGTCGGGAATCGAACCCGAGCCTCGCGTTTGGTCGGTGTAATTAGGCGTGCGCGCTAGCCACTCGACCAACGAGGCGGTCAGACAGTAACATAATTAATGTGTTTAATTATGCAAGAGCAAGTGACTGTAATTATTCTTTTTGTATCTAGACACACAAAGCGCTGCTAAAAATAAAACTTGACATGGAATTTTCATTCTCCACCGTCTAATCAACAAAGTTCAACAAAGACTCTGTGTCACTCGAGTGACTGCATACTTAGCACTTCGGGCTTCCTTTCTATTATTAAGTACCTAAAGAACGGTACGATTATATTCTAAAAATTTAGCAATGAAATTGAAAACTTTAAACCGCTTTTTTTAGTTAGAGCTACTATTTAATTTATTCTATTTTTTTAGGATTAAACTACTAAATGGTCATTTACATTGTTTTCACTTAAAAACAAGTCAAATACAATATAATACAATACAAGGCTAAATACAATAAGTTCGAACTGTAGACAGCATAATAACGCACACAAAAAGGAAAAAAGTAACATCAGAGAAAAAGTTATCATTAAATATTTTTTAAGTTTAGTAATACCAGTATTGAACACGTCAAAATTTATTCCTTTCACTTTAGGCATATACAAACGACACATTCTAATAATACAAGATTTCTGAGTTTTACTTACTAAACTCCACCTCTGTGGTCTAGCGGTTCATATGTCGGACTTGGCTGCACGAGGTCCCGGGTTCGAATCCCGGGTCGGGCAACAAAAAGAAAATTGGGTTTTTACAATTTTCTAATAAAAAAAACATTGCTCGGGATTGGATAGGTGCCTTTTTTTGAATGACTAACTTGTTGCTAA
Organism: Calephelis virginiensis; assembly: GCA_002245475.1. Taxonomy (NCBI): domain Eukaryota; kingdom Metazoa; phylum Arthropoda; class Insecta; order Lepidoptera; family Riodinidae; genus Calephelis; species Calephelis virginiensis. The sequence continues at coordinate 72,691 of NJDC01008723.1, forward strand.
TCTTGCGATTTTTACAACTTCACCGAACTTCTTTTTTTTTTTTGAATGACTAACTATGACTAACTGGATAGGTGCCCGGTTGGCGATAGGCTTGCCACCTATCACATTGTGGGACTTAGTGTTTTCGGCTAGTCGTGGGTGCCTTGGTTGTGCCTCTGCCTACCTCTTTTGGGATATGGGCGTGAAGATACCTTTAATTTTTTTTTATGATTTCGGAAGTCAAACAAGCAGTCGGTTGCCAACCTGAGGCCGGGATGCTAGGACTCGAGCAAAAGTAAGTTTACCCTCCGAACCAGAACACGTCGTTGGCAAGCACTGACGTTATGGCGGCGGAGAAAGGTAAGGCGGTGGTACCAATCCGGGCGAGTCGATGCGAAACTCAACTACTTAGTGAAATGTTGTGTTACGTCATGGAGCTAGTGACGGTAAGCCTATGCTTTTACGAGCTGTCTGACAGGAAGGTAGATTGGGTTATTCTGCAAAGGAGCCCGGACTAACAAGGAAAAAAAAGGGAACGATTTGGTTTAAATTTTGTATGTTTATCTCAATGAGTATTTATTTCCTGTATTGTTTGAAAACCAATTTGAATTCGGTGGGTTGCGATGCTGTCGGTATTTCACCAAATTAATGTACTAAATTCACCGGGCTAGCTAGTAAGTTACAAATGATAAACTCTTATCTTTTCCACTTTGTTTAAACTTTAAAGTTGATCCATTTACAAAGATCACAGCTAAAACTACCATAACGAAATTTTCAAGATACGTATGATGTAATGTTTTACCAAAAAAGTTTATTTTAAGTTCCAAATTATAAGGTTCTATATGCGTAGGTCGTGAAGATACATTGTAACATGTCGGGGTAACATAAAACGTTAATGAATGTGTTTTGTTAAACATTATACCCTTGGGAAGGCTAAAATTAAAGAGATATTTTCAGGAGATTTATTTATATCCCTACGTTAATATACGATATTGGGGAGAATATAATTTATTACTTATTTTACAGGACTCAGTCCTCTCCTGTTTTAAGTATTAGTACCATTGAGTCAACTATTAGATCACTGATTGCATTCGCAATAGCGAGATCAGAGAGAGTTGGCTTGAAAATAGCGGTTTGTTTAAAAATGAGAAAGGGCCTTCATAGGCAAAGGGCTTTCATAGGTGTTGTCAAGTAAAAATAATAGCATAAACGGAAGATTGATAAAAAAAATCAAGGATTCCTTTTTTTTGCCATTTTTCAGGCTATGTGAACTCAATAAATCATTTTAGTAACAGCCTTGCATTGGCAACGGAAACTAGTAGTACTAGGAGTTTTTTTGTTAAGTAGCCAAGATTATCCATTAGGTTATCCTTTCCCACGAACAATTGGTTAATTTAATCACTATCCATTATTCCAACGTAAATTAAGTGTACGTTAAAATGGGTTTTAATATAATTTTGATCACGATTGAGAGTGGAATTAAATCAGTGCCCTTTTTACATCAATTATAGATATCATATTGCTTCGCTTGAGCTTATTTCAGTAGCTTTATTTCTATTTCCCAATGGTGCAGTATTTTTTGTAGTATTAGAAAGAAAAAAACTAGAAGAGAAAAATAGACTCTGCCTAGACACCAAAGACAATAATGGTGCACTGCCATCTGAATCACAAACAATAAGAGCCTTTAGGTATGTAAGTTTCTTGACAACTACACCCCGAAACACAACAATAGTGAGCGCTGACGTTATGGAATATGACCGCAGAAAAGCTCAGGTGGTATTGTCAATACAATGAAGATGTTCCAGAATTCCACCATGTATTGACTGGCAGGTAAACTGCGGCGCTCTATCAACGTAAATCAATCAATTTCTTTACAAGTGGGCGATGGGGTTGTTACATCGTTTCACGTTGGATGAAGTATACAACCTAATGTAAATTCAAATTACTGTTCGTGCCGTTTGATCGTTGGTTGCATAAAACGACAGCCATAATGACCAATTGGGAATTGCCAAAGGCAAAACCTTTGAATGTATTCTCGTTAAATATTCAGAATAATTTATCAGTGTTTGGCGTATTTCCGGCTCCATCGTCACTAGTTCATAAGTTATTTAGAAAAAATCGGTTGCCATGAACGAAAAAATTGAAATGTAAGAGCTCTATTTCATAAAGTTCCATTAAATTCATATAAGTACAATTCATAATTCAGACACAAATCTCCAGAAACGTAAACGAAATTCGTAGAAGTTCTCATTCTGACTCATCATTTGTTTATAGGGCTGACAAAACCATTTATCATCATTGTCCTGAAAATGTAGACTAAGAGACAGACCACACTTCACGTTTTGAAACTCGTGCGGATTCTGAACGTTTTGTCTGTTTGCTATGAAAACTAAATTATAAGTACTTGTAGCCACTTGTACTTGTACTCAAAGAATCGTAATCTAATAATGGTTTTATGTTGTAATACAGAAAAATGCTTTTTAACTATATCAATATTGATTTCTTAAAAACAGAGATTTGAAGATATAAGTGAAAGCAGAATGTAGGGTTACCGACCCTGAAGAGGTGAGGTTATATTTCCCACTATATATTGTAAAGCGATTATATCTATATAAATAATAAATAAACAAATGAAATAAAACATAAAAAAACCTCATTTTTGTAAGTTATAAAACAGTAAACTTATCTCAATTTGTAGGATTAAACTATAGACTAACGTACTCTAATTTTTTTCGCCTATGTAAGTCTCTTCTTATGAATTCCAATTTTCTCTACTTTCAGCATTTTCATCCTGTCCGGGCTAGCATTTTTTAATGTCGTCGTGTTTCGTTTCGTTTCGTTTTCCTCTTGGTCATTTATTTCTATTTTATTTCTCATTGTGTCTAACGTTGATCTGTCAGTCGCGCTACGTGTCAGTGACTTGTGATAATGTTTGTATTATGTTTCTATTTTTTTGTATTTTCTTTTAGTTTAAGCATGCTTTGCTTTGGTCCCCGTTTACATTTTTTTATAATATTGGAAAGCAAACAAGCAGACACATTTCCTGTTGGTAAGAAATTCACGCCGCCTAGATACACTAAAGGTGGTAATGGTGCGTTGCCAACCTGAGACCGGGATGTTAGGCCTCGAGCAAAATAAGTTTATCGGCTACCTTACCCTCCGAACCGGAACACGTCATGACGTTATGGCGGCAGGAATAGGTAAGGCGGTGGCACCAATCCAGGTGAGTCGCTACTAAACTCTACCACCTAGTCAGATATCAAGGTGTTAGTGTAGGTAAGCCTATGCTCGCCTTTTACGAGCTGCCTGGCAGGAAGGCAGATGGTCTATTCTGCAAAGGAGCCCAGACCAATAACATGTTATATTTTCTTTTATTGTGGTTGTGTATTTTCAAGCTGGATCTTTTTCTTGATTCTGGTTGTCTACTTCCCGATCTGGCATAATGATTTTAAAAGATTTTCTTTAGGACCCAGTACTTATTCCTTGTGAGTTAAGTACCTCTCTCTATTTCCACACAGTTGTCCTCTCTGCTAAACACTATTTTCCAAGTTTATATGTTTCTTTGTATAGTATATCATATCATCCTATTGATATTATAAATGAGAAAGTTTGTATGTTTATTTATTTGTTACTCCTTCACGCAAAAACTGCTCAACCGATTTTCATGAAATTTGGCACACACACGTAGAGGGTAACTTTGATTGATACATAGGATTTTTTTTTTCGAAAAAATGTTCCTGTTAAATGCTAGTTATCCATAGTTTGTCATTTACATTGTTTTTCCTAAGTTACATCGACCAACCGCGAGGCTCGAGTTCGATTCCCGACGGGCGCAGGCATTTGTGTGATAAACGTGTAGATGTCTGCATCACCGGGTCTGGGTGTTTATTAAATTTATTCTGGTATCTATTTAAGTATTTCTATGTATTAGAATCGTTGACTAGCACCCATAACACAAGCATATAATTTGCTCACTTTGGGGTTAGGTTCAAATTAGTGACTAATCCAGGAATATTTATTTATTTATTTAATATGTAGTCCTACTTAATTGCACGCTGTGATCTGTTAAACTCTGGATAATTTGATTATTATAATCGGCTAAGACCAACTAACTTTGATGGTTAAATTTTATTAACATCCGACCCGTGGGTTTGGAGTTATACTTCTTATTGCATAAACTTTCGTTTACATCGACGATGCTATAATTAAAATGAAATCGCTTTTCAGTTACACTGCGCTTAAAGACTGCCACTTATTGTAATTGAGAATTTTATTTAAAAACGTGCTTTGATGTTAAGGAATATTTAGCTACATTTTATAGATGTATATTACATGTTTTTTACCCTATAAAAGTAAAAAAACCCTAAAAGAAGTTAAATGAAGTGGATTAGAATTTTATTACTTCCTTAAAGGATTATTGTGATAGTGTCACTCAGGCTAAGTGACTCTATAGATAAATTAAACTTGTAAGATTTAAACGAACTTCTGCCGTCATAGCCTCAGTACTTTTCATACGCGTGTTCTGTTATGGAAGGTATAATATTCAGTTATGCTTAGTTATGTAGGTTTAGTGTAGGTCCGGGATCCTTGAGTAGAATACCATCTGCCTTTATTTCTGCTCATAACAGGCAAGCATGCTGAGTGCTGTGTAGTAATTTGCTCGGGTAGGGATCCAATGCCTCTTTTAAGCTATTGCATAGCTTTAATCGCGGGCGTTTAGCGCGGCGACCGAATCAAGAAATTCCGTGACGAAAGTAAGCCTGACACGTGGTCTAACGTCGTTTCAGTTCGGCAGACTTCGGCACGGTGACTTTTGCACGTAAGCAAATGATTGTGGTTATTATACAGTTGTATAGATCTATCAACTTTGTACAACATTGAATAGCTGTAAATTTCGGAATTTAATTTGGGTTGTAAAATAATTTGCTTACTTCAGGATTAATTTATTTTATTTCATTTATGTTTAAAGTTATGCAATAACTTTACCATGGCAGACCCGAGTGCTACACGTATTTTATGTTGAAAGGTCAGCGAAACAGCACTTGCTTTTCCTGATGATAAGTGATAAGCTTGGCCTATAAACATCATAGATGTTACAAGTGTGTCGCTGTCTATGGTCAGGATTTTAGACCTATTTTGCAAGTTTACCGGCTCCCTACTCTCCACGCCGGAACATGACAGACTTATTTTATAGGAATAGGTAAGGCAGTGGATTCCTAAGCGGGAAAGTTGCTAAGCCTATCTGCTAAGTTATCTGACCTATTCCTGCTGCCATAATGACTGTATCATGTTCCATTCTAAAGGGTAGGTTGCAGGTAGACTTGCACAATGGGTTTACATCTTGGCTACATGATAGCGACGCACTTATAACATTTATAGTGTTTATAAACGGCAGTTATCTCAAAACGTTAGGAAAACCGTGTGCTTATCCGTCTGTTTGAGTCTTATCGCATAAAAAGACTTGTATTATTATTTATTTAAATCAGCTACAAAGTAATCTTTACTGCGACATCGCAACTAGTGTGATCGAACACTTTAATAATAAATTAAAATAATTTATGTTAGGGATTCATATTGTGTAGGTTCGGCCTAGTAGATGATAATGGTGGAAAAACGTGCCTTGCATAAAAATATATTCAGGTCGTTGAATATTTTTTGTATACAATGCTGTTTCATCTGGTTGAGTTTGTAGAGCCTACAGCGTTTATCTTTTATGTATATTTTATTTGATGGAGCGTTTTATTTTAATTTATTACAACTTATATAATAATCATTTGTATTTTTTGATATATTGTGAGCAAGCAAACAAGCATACCTAAGTGTTCTCTTGGTTAACAGCCAAGGGTGTAAACAAGTGTTTTTATCATGTTTTTTATTATATGAGTATCTCACATAAGTTCGCAGTAGAGCTGATGTAATAATTTAAACTAGTGGTTGCCCATTGGTCGAAATTTGACCATAAGTTGATAAGAACGCCATCTTCATTTCTTAAGACAAACTTTGTTTCCTGAATAGTTAGTGCGCCATCTGTGATCTTTTATCGTCAGCATCAATATATTTGTTTGTGTGTGTGTGTCAAATGCATGGTAGTTAAGGTAATGTTTTACTTATTGATTTAATGTACTTTATAAGCAATATTATTGAAAAATATTAGCGTTCTGCACTTCTCCTCTACATAAACTATAAGTGTGCCAAATTTCATACTCCTCCGTTCGCGCAATTTTCGTAAAAAGGGGCCAAAGTTTAGGCATCACGTATTAATATATAGATTGTTACAATAGCATAGCCAATAAAAGATACACTTGAGAAAATATGTTTAGTTGGCTTTTCACAGAAGAATGTTTAAACTAATCTCTCCTCTCTTAGAAAAATCTTCTTGGAGTTCTATGTCAATGCAAGACTAGTGGGGATAGTTGTCCCTCTCTGCCCGTACCTGGCTACGCCCAATATTTACAGCACCTATAAATTTTAAATGACTTTGGCTTGTGTCGGTCTAGACCGATTTTAGATGATTAAAAAGTGACATAAAATACCAAAAACCTTGAGGTTGATAAGTATTTTAAGTAGTGAATATTTTTTGTTATAATTACTGCGATCAATTTGTAAGTTAGTAGTTAAATTTCTTTTCTTTCGCAAATGTCAATTGTTTTTAGTTACAGTTATTATGGCTAAAGCTATACTTAGCTGTCAAATGCTTGTTTTAATTAAGAATAATTATTATTGTTTCTAATCTTGCACCAAATATTTTTGAAGTAAAAACTTCCTTAGCGGCGTTGCGCACTTTTTTTGAAATGGGTAAAAACTTCTAAACTCGCGTCAGATTCGTAAGACGTCAGATTCGTCTAATGCAACTTTCCATCGCCAGCGCTTTAACGCTACAAGTGTAAAACTTTGTATGGGTTATTCATGTCATTTCGGAGGAGTTCAGTGACGTACACATGCACACAAGAAATAGAAATATGTTTAGCTAGTTTATATCTTTATATACAAATAAAGATATGGACTAGCTGACCCGACAGCTAAATGTATGATGTGTAAAAGCAGAAAAAAAACCTTCAATAATAAGAAAATACGAGAAAAATAATCAAGTTTTTTATCAAACAACCTTAAGCTAAAAGTTTGCAATAAAACTCTGTGGTGGATCGTCAAACTAAACGTTTACGACTTAATGTTTAGTTTTAACTGCTATTATATTTGATGGGGTCGAGGGTCATGGTACATTTGATATAAAACATATCTAGGATTATTCTAATGCCGTAATTATAAAGTAGTTATAAAGGGAAAACCCTTAAACATAAATAAATTACAAGAAAAGCCTTATTAGCTTATGTTTATTTAAACGTATATCGTTTTATACTCATAGTAGAGATACTAGATACAGTATGCCGTAGAATAATCATTACAATATTAATACATGAAGCGAAAACTTTGGACCCCTTTTTACAAAAATCGTGCTGATAGAGGAGTATGAAATCTGGCGCACTTAGGGCCAAAACACATAACCGCGTTGCGGCGCCACGCTGCTAGAATCGGCAGTGACACTACTGACGTTGTAGCGGCGCGGCACTATTTTTTTATTTATTTAAACAGAGTGATCTATAAATTAATACGTGAAACAAGATCTTTGGACCCCTTTTTATGAAAATTGCGCCTACGGAGAAGTATAAAATTTGGCATACTTGTAGTTTATGTGTAGGAGAAGTACATAACGTTAATATTTTTTTAATAATGATGCTTATAAAGTACATTTAATCAATAAATAAAACATTATCCACACTACCATGCATTTGACACACACAAACAAATATATTGATGATAACGATAAAACATCATAGATGGCGCGCAAACTATAAAGTTTGGAAACAAAGCAGGTCTTGATAAATGAAGATGGCGTTCTTATCAAAAAAATATTAAAATTTATTATGGTTTAATTTCGACCAATCGGCGATCACTAGTAATGCTAATTCCGCGGAACACGATTAACTGTTGTGGCGGAAATTGTTCCAAGTAACACTAGATCTCTAAGGACTGGATTTCTATTTCTAGTTTACGGAAAAAGACTTGAAAGATTTTTCACCACAACAATGGTAGGAGGGAGACTTATTTTTTATGACTTATTTTATGATATTGGAAGGCAAACAAGCAGACGGATTTCCTGATGTTAAGAAATTCATGCCGCCTAGAGACATCAAAAGTGGTAATGGTGCGTTGCTAACCTGAGGCCGGGATGTTAGGCCTCGAGCAAAAGTAAGTTTACCGGCTACCTTACCCTCCGAACCGGAACACGTCATGACGTTATGGCGGCAGGAATAGGTAAGGCGGTGGTACCAATCCGGACGAGTCGCTGCTTATTTCTACCACCTTGTCAGATGTCACGGTGTTAGTGACAGTGAGCCTATCCTCGCCTTTTACGAGCTGCCTGAAAAGGAAGGCAGATGGTCTATTCTACAAAGGAGCCCGGACCATCACGGGGAAAAACTTAGCAAAATAAAATTAATAAACCTCTTCGCTAGTTTCTATACTTCTAATCGTCGGAGCTTGGTGGAATTCCTTTCTTGAAACAATTTATTCACAACACTTGTACTTTCCACAACGTATTTTTTTTTATTTAGCCAACCGGTTTCGCCCTGATTAGCCCTGATGATGCTTGTATAGCGACACCGGTGGGGTAAACTATTAAAATAAAAAAATACGTTGTGGAAAGTACAATACAATATAATACAATAACTATTTATTGTGCACCAAGTACAAATAAATTACAAATACATTAAAATAACTTAAACTAAGAAGATACACAAAGGCGGCCTTATTGCCAAGGCAGCGATCTCTTCCAGGCAAACCTAAAGTATGGAACAAGATTTAACGTGATACTGTTTAATGGTGCTCTTAAAAATATAAAAAAATCCTCTAATACTAGACGTAACAAATCATTGTAAAATCAGAAGCTTGTTTTAATTATTAGTATTCAAAACAAACAAGAAAAGTCAAATGTATACTATATTACAAACACAAAAGTACAAATGTTGTGAATAAATTGTTTGAAATCTCCTCGCTTTTGAGGTCAAATTTGACTTCTTGAGGTAAAAAAGCCACGTAAATCATACGTATGCATCATGCGGGTTAAGTGTTACGGCGTAATATACATATGTAAATACATTTCAGGTAAATAGGGTTGTAATAATGCGTCAAAATCCATTAGCATTGGTTCTGAATTGGGATTAGTTCTGAATTGGGTCAGCGTAAATCATTTGAGCTGTGGTTGGTTTTCGGTGTGTGACCTAATGTTGCCGACGACATGCATAACCGGAACGGAAATTGACCGCCTCGTTGGTCGAGTGGCTAGCGTACACGCCTAATCACACTGATCAACCGCGAGGCTCGGGTACGATTCCCGACAGGGGCAGGTATTTGTGTGATGAACATTTAACATTTCCGGGTCTGGGTGTTTATTAAATTTATTCTGATATCTATTTAAGTATTTCTGTGTATTAGAATCGTTGACTAACACCTATTACAAAAGCATATAATTTGCTTACCTTGGGGTTAGATTCAATTAGTGTAACTTGTCCAGAGATATTTATTTATTTATTTGTAATAACACGGCGAACGCTTTGCATTTCAATGTTATGAAAAATCCAAAACATTTTATTATTATTTGATGGTAACCCCAAGATTTATGAACTGACCAAATTGTTAGTGAGGCAATAAAATGTCAATATGTCAACGTTTATTGGGTGAGATTTTCCTTTGAATTTGTGCAGAGTCGTTCATTCATTTCCAATATCATAAATTTAAAACTGTAGTATTTATGTTAGGTTGCAAAGAATTTAAAGTATTTTAAATAATGAAAACAATATAAGAATACCGCCTCTGTGGTCTAGCGGTTCAGTTGTTGGACTTGACTTGATGAGGTCCCGGGCTCAAATCCCGGGTCGGGCAACAAAAAGAAAATTTGGTTTTCCCATTTTTCAAATAAAAAAAAGTTACTCGGGATTGGATATGTGCCCGGTTGCCGAGAGGCTTGCCACCTATCACATTGTGGGACTTATGCCCGATTTCACCAAGAGCCCCTATATTTAGGGGACCTTTTAACGTGTTTTAGGGGACGGTTTTATATTGAAACAGCCCCGTAAGTAACGTTAAAAGGTTCCCTAAAGTATAGGGGCTCTTGATGAAATCGGGCATTAGTGTCTTCAGCTAGTCATGGGTGCCCTGGTTGTGCCTCTGCCGACCTCTTTGGGGGTTATATGGGCGTAAAGATACTTTTTTAGATAAGAATATTCATACGGTGACTTCATGTTGGCTCACATATTGTCCGGAAGCGTGCACGTCGCGATCCCTGCCTGAACTGCAATCTTAGCCCAAAAAAGTGCCACAGAATCAGGGCAGACAGACAGGTCCGCCAGGACCGTGAGGTTTGGCACTCGATACTCTGCCTGCCACGTAAGAGACTCTGCCTGCCACGTAAGAGACTTGGCCTGAAAATATGCATATAAGTATGTGACTACATAATCTCTACTTAGAATAAAACTATATTAGAATGTATTGTGTACATATCGAAGATATCAAAAAACAAAGGTTGAAGTGACTAAAAAGGGGCAGCAGAATTATATAATTCATATTTTTTTATGATATTGGAAGGCAAACAAGCAGACGGATTTCCTGATGGGAAGAAATTCACGCCACCTAGAGACACAAAAGGTGGTAATTGTGCGTTGCCAACCTGAGGCCGGGATGTTAGGCTTCGAGCAAAAGTAAGTTTACTTACCCTCTAAACCGGAACACGTCATGACGTTATGACTTTATTTTATATTTCTTAGAACTTCTCTGTCTGTGTATCATGAGCACGACTCTCGCTTAACCTTCTGAACAGTTTATAGCTCATAGTTAGGCTATTTTTCCCAACATAACATTCTGGCTTCTCTTTAAAATTCTGAATTTTTTGACTTCTGGCTGGCTTTATCTGAATAATTTACTTAATCAAAGGCTTACAGTTCCTCGGAATGCCACTTTGAGTAAATAATATGCTAATCCTTCTTTTAGGAAACATCTCAGCCCAGACCTAATTGTGTAATTACAGTAGTCCAAATGTGAAACAAAATAGCCATTTGTGCCTGTCTCTTTAAAACATTGTCCCTTAAAACCTGTCTTTTAAAGCTTAGGCCTTATAAGATAATCAAAGCAATTTACATTTTTACGTTTTGGCATTTAAACCCCATCATTATTATAAATTAGAAACTATTATAAATTATTTTTAGATGTCTGCATTTCCGGTTTTGTTTATTAAATTTATTCTGGTATCTATTTAATTATTTCTATGTATTAGTATCGTTGACTAACACCCATAACACAAAAATATAATGTGCTTGCTTTGGGGATAGATTTAATTTGTGTAATTTGTCCAGGAACATTTATTGACAAAAATTAAAAATGTTTATATGCGTATAAGGTATTCCTTAAGAATTGAAATACATTATTTTTCGGATACCGTCTCAGATATAGCAAGCTTCTGTTAGTAAAGTATGTAAATAAATAAATTAATCTTAATATTAATACGTGATGCCCAAACTTTGGACCCCTTTTTAGCAATTGAAAATTGCGCGGACGCAGGAGCATAAATTTGGCACACTTATAGTTTATGTGTAGGAGAAGTGCAGAAAGCTAATATTTTTCAATAATAATGTTTATAAAGTACATTAAATCAATAAATAAAACATTACCCACACTACCATGCATTTGACGCACACAAACAAAAATATTGATGATAACGACAAAGGATCACAAAGATCAAGATATTAAAATGTATTATGGTCGAATTTCAACCAATGGATGACCACTAGTAAATATAAACAGCTGTTTCTGAACAAGTTTCATAAATTAAATCTCACCCCAAAGTAAGCAAATTAAAAGCTTACATTTTAGGTATTATTCAACGATTCTAATACATAAAAATATTTAAATAGAAATCAGAATAATGTTATAAATACCCAGACCCGGAAAAACAGACATGTAAAAATAATTCATAATAGTTTCTATCTTATAATAATGACGGGGTTCAAATGACCCAAATGTAAATATGTAAATTGCTTTGATCATCTTAAAATGTTAATCATACAAATGACCCCCGTTGTTGCTGCGTTGTTCAGTGGAATTAGGCGTATACGCTAGCCTCTCCACCTACGAGACGATCATCTATGAAAATATGTACTTGCAAATATAAAAGATACTTGCAACTATGATTTCATGTGATTTTGCAATAATATAATACGGTATAGGAACTACCACCAGAATCGAAACTGAATTTCAATCGAGTTGAACAAAAATCGAATCAAGCCCACACAATTCTATGTACCTAATACATACCGATGGTATTTTCTGTGGATTTGACATATAAGAAATTTCGTTTAGATTTTATTAAACGGAACTCATGTGGCGGCCCTAAAAATGCATCTTGAGATCTGAGCATTTTTTACGGTCTAAAAAAACGAAAATAATATAGAGCGAAAGATAAAAATGTGTCAGGAAAAAAATGTGATTACATTATAAGCTTGACTTTGTAATATAGACGTAGCGTCAGTGCTCGTCCGTGTCGTAGATACTATAAACGATGTCTAAAGGATAGCGCCCATTTGGACGGACCGGACATCCGCCTAGATCACTTGCATAACTTTTGTATGCAAACGAGCACGGATGGATGGAGCTGAGCCGGGGCGCATCAGCGCGGATTTTTCTGCGGCGAATTTCCGCGGGGCACCCCGTGCGCATTCCCCGATGCGGCTACAGTGACCAAAGATCACGATATCACTATCAAGATAAGAGCACTGATGGCACGCTACTTTTAACGCTAAAGTTTCGTATGACAATTACTAGAGACGTCACTTTCCATGCTTGACGATTTTAACGTCGAGTTGCCTCTTTATTTATTTGCTCTATTCTTTGGTACTGAGTAACAAAAATCACCTGATGCGATGCGCTCACTGTTGACGGGGCGGATCGTGTCATATCGGCGAAACGCTCCTCTCCTTCAACAGTGGGCGCTATCCTTAAGTAACATCTTTGGTGTCTAATTATGTCTAATTATGTCATGTCAACTTTGTATAGAATATATTTCTCACAGTTTGAACTTATTATAAATTTTTCCTATTTATTTTATTCAGTGAAAACTACGGACATACTTGTGTTACCTATCACGGACCAGCCAAATTTTGGGATCGATAGTACAATTTAGATTTATTATTTTTTTAAAGATGAAAAAAAATATATGTAATTTTTAAAAGACGTAAAATACTAGGTGCATGGTTACTACATAAACAAACATTCAACTGCAATCAATGCTAACGCCAACTGCGATCGCATGTGCAGCCTGGTGACATCATCTCGTTCTGGGGCAATTCTTTGCATTTTGCGGACTCTTTCAAATGAATGTTTACAAAAGTAATTACTAAAATTGGGCAATAATATTTCATATGCACTATCATTTAACCCTTAAATTGAAAGGAGATGGATCACTTTTAATTTGATGTTTGCCCTGGAGCCAACATACACTACGCAATACCTAAAATACTCTAATCGATCGATATTTTTCTCCGAAATCAAATCTGTATCATGGTCACTTTCTTTTTGAACTGTATTTACAGTAGTACAGTTACAGTACAGTATATGGTTTACATAAGATTTGAGATTGTGTTTGCTTTGAAAAAACATATTATTTTTATAAGAATGTTTTAAATTATTCTTTACTGACCAACCACCAATTTCTCTATAACATTATGTGAATGGCATTTTACGATTCAAAATGTTTTTTAATGTACGTATGAAAAACTTGTCTTAACTAGTTTGAACTGGTGGAATATTTGAAGTAAAAACATCAATTTGAATTTAGTCGTAGTTAGGTGTCAAAAGCTTAAAGGCTTTAGTTGACAAATAGATTATTTTTTTGCAATTCAGGCAAAGCGCTCACTCTGTACAGCCTTCCAGAATGTAACTTATTATTTTAATTTGGAGATTTTTTGTCGTTATTATTATAGTATTTTGAAATATTTTTGTATTATCTATCATTATTTTACTAGAATACAATTGTAACTCTTCTCGTTTGTAGCATTTCAAAATAAAATTGCCGATTCAATCAGACAACATTGTCTAAATACAAAAATTATTTAGACTTGCGCCGTTTTTAAAATCATGATGTTCGTTTTAAAAATATGTTTAGTCTAATAAGTGTCCGTTACAAACTGATATTGTGACATTTCATAAAAAAGTGATTTAAAAATTACCACATAAGCTTGATGCAGATTTGGTCCATGTTCTTTGGCCGTTCCTTTTAAAGTAACCCTTCATAGATACGAACTTTGAACTCCGTTGTTACTGACTCGAACACTTGTCCAAACTAAACCGAAAGACAAGAGAACTAAATGCAACAAGTTTTGTTTTAAATCAACCTTTCACATAAAGTTTTCTAGTTATTTGTTGCAGTCTAGAGTTGTTTTCTAAGAAAAGGTGAATTTAAATAGTAAAGTCGTGTTAGATGCATTTCTATAGATTGGAATAATCTTGAAGGTCTTTCATTTTATTTTGTATACCACACACTATACTAAATGTAGTATAGTCTACTGCTATACTATACATTAATATATACTCATATATAATAAGAGGACAGATATGATTGCAATATGTTATTTGTTTATTTACCATGGGAAAATTCTTAATTCATACGGATAATAAATATTAAGAATTATTATTTTACGGTAGACAGTGAATGGTAGACGAATATTGGATACTTTTTATTCTACCCCATTCATTTTTTAGCCACCTATCACATTGTGGGACTTAGTGTCTTCGGCTAGTTGTGGGTGCCTTGGTTGTACCTCTGCCAAACTCTTCAGGGATAAGGGCGTGAAGATAAGAAGAAGAAGATTTTATTCGGTTCGAATGTGCGGACACTAGGAAAAACAATATTGACTGTTATGTTAGTTATTAATCAAGAGAAGGTTTTTTGAAAAACGATAAATTGCAGACAAAATGGGAAAAGCAATGCTTTAATTCCTATTAACTGTTATTTACTGTTAGTGTCAAGCGATACAAATTTAATCCTGGATGGATAATTATATCCAAAGTTGTATTGCATAGCTATTAATTTACTTTCAATACATCCAATGAAATTGTTTAGTGTAACGATTTGTTTGTGCATGAAATGCTTAAAGTGACTAGGTACTTAATGCTTAATAAGCCTAAGAAATAAGAATTAATATTACATAGTTTAAATAGCTTCACAACAATCAGAAGAATTAGTAAAGTTGTCCTCAAATTAAAGACGTGCCAACGTGGACTTTTTTAAATATATAAAACAATACCACGATATATCATTTTGTTATAATTTAAATTGCATCATTTCCAAATACTTTAAAGGCTTAATTTTTCCAACATGTAGCAGGAGAATCTTTACGTTTATATCCCCGAAGAGGTAGACACAATTAAAGCACCCACGAGTAGCCGAAGATACTAAGTCCTACAATGTGATATATCGCCAACCGACTGCACTTAATCAATCAACAAGGTTTTTTTTGATAAGGGTATTTCTTACATGTTGACCAAATATAAATCTTTGCACATATAAATATCTTTTAAGAAACGGTATTTCTTTAAATTGTATATAAAGGAAGACTGACATAAAAACGCAGATAAAGCCTTTGTTATATAATACATGTACAGCGTTCCTTATTATTTACATTGATGATGTCTTATTTGGTATGCGACGTTAAAATCTTTATTTAAAATTCCAATTAAAAAAAAGTTACATTTCTTATTTATAAATCGTTACGGGAAAAGAGGGGATTGTAAGTTGGAAGTGGCATCATAGCTTTTGTCTGAATGAAAATATTTCGATGCGGGTTTTTTGTTTGGAAGCTGACATGATCGTGAAGGTTCTTAGCTACATAAAATAACGGTTTTATCTGAAATTGAAGACGGTTTCATTATTTTTACCATGTTTAAATTATGAATAGTTAAAAGTACACTCATAAAAGTTTTCTTTGTATTTAAGCCAAGTTTTGTTGTATCAAAAATAAAAAGGTAGAGGTGAGCTACTGGAGTCGCATAATACAAAAACATTAAATGACAAAGCTTTCTTGTTTGGAATGAGATCTACAATGGGTTTTAGCGCTTTTACAGAACCCAGCACAATTCATACATGTTCCTTTAGAATGTAAATCAGGTTTGTAAGATGGGGACATGAAATAGCATAAAGAACAATTCATTTGAGAAATTTTCTTCACTGAAATTCTAAAGACTTAGTTTCTATACTTCTTATCGTCGGCGCTTGGTGGAATTCCATTCTTGAAACAATTTATTCACAACACTTGTACTTACCACAATACGTTTTTTATTTTTTAGTTTAGCCAACCGGTTTCACTATTCAAACATCATCAGGGTTATATAACTGTTCAGTTGACTATAAAAGTGAAAATATGTTGTGGAAAGTTCTAGTGTTGTGAATACCTTGTTTCTAATGACTTAAATGTAGGTTTAGGTAGGTCGCTGTCCTGCGATAGGGGGGTTTATCCTATTTTGTAAGTCTACCGGCTACTCTACCCCTTAGACCGAAACATGACAGAACCATTATGGCGGCAGGAATAATTAAGGCAGTCGATCCCTACTGGGAAGTTGCTACACCGGTGGTCTTGTTGGTACTGACCTTTATTTGAGCCAGTGGGCGCTTATTACGAGCTGCCTAGCAAAGAAGCAGATAGTCTATTCTACGGTGTGGACCAACACGGGGAATACTATCATAAAACTTTGCTAAAGATGAACAAACGTCTATCGATTATGTGAAATAGCTTAGTTAATAACTCTGAAATTTAAAGTAAGATACTTGCGTCTGAGATGGCCCAGTTATTAAGAAGGCCCAATTTTAATATTTTGTATTTCTTAAAGTTTGAAAGAGTTTAAATTACTACCATTTATTACCAGGTAATACAATATATTGAAAATGGGGCATCTTAAGAACTGGGAACTATTTATGATACAACAAAACTTGGCTTATATACAAAGAAAACTTCTGTGAGTGTACTTTTATTAAATCATAATTTAAACATGGTGAAACTGCTAAAACCATAGATTTAGTATGTACTAGATAAACAAAGTCAGTTAAAAAGCGAAACCAAAAAAAATATGCGTGAGTGTGAGTAAATTGTTTATGTATGAGTTAAAGAAAGGGTTGTTAAAAATGTCACGTACGTTATCGATATCGATAAATTAACAAACTATAAGTAAATTAGCATCTTTTCTTTACCCTCATCTATTATGATATAAACAATATCAAATTTGATGTTGTATGACTATTAAGACATTATATTCGTGAAATATTGGCTTTATGTATCACTAGCATAGTGACTAATAGATGGTAGATTTGTACGCGAAGCCTGTCTTTTAGGGTCACCATCTTTGTCTTTGTCGGCCGAAACAGCAATGTTCATTATCATGTTCCGGTTAGAGCGTAAGGTAGCCGTTAAAATGATATAAGTGGCATTATTATCCCGCCAAACAAAAAGGAAAGTACAACTTTTTATATGACTTGAGACCAGAGCTTGAAATTCCGGTATTTTTTAGGAACTGGTATTAATGACCTTGAAGCATTACCGATACCAAGGCGTTACCTGTACTGTTTGTACCGGTACCAGACTTCATACCGGTACTATTGATTTAAGGGTTCTGGTACCGGTACTGTTTAAATAATACCGGTACTAGAAAACATATTACTTATTATTTTTTCTTCAATCGAAGATATCTCTGTTCATTAATGAGAATTTAAAATAATATCGATACCTAAAAAGGAAAATTGGCAGCGTCGCACTTGTATTTAAAGGGTACCTTAATTTGATACCGGTTTTTATCGGTAATAGTACCGGTACTTGTTAGATACCGGTATTGGGTCGGTACTGGTATACGAAGTAGCGGTACTCACTTTCGAACCGCTATCAATGTATCGAAATGGCAGGAACCGGTAAATG
>NJDC01008728.1:8400-18710 GCA_002245475.1 Calephelis virginiensis
TTTATTTTGGTTTTCATCGCATTCAAATGTAAGCCCCTTCCTTTACAATCTCCTTCCATAACTGTGTCCAGTGTTTGCAGCTCAGATGGTGTAGAGCCCAAAAGTACAGCATCATCTGCGTAAAGCAGGCAGTTCACCACTTGGTCACCCATACGCATTCCCACATTCAATGATCTTAACCTTTGAAGACATTTAGAAACTAAGGCGATATGTTGCCATCCAACCGCACGCATGCTTTACAGTCTAAATACATTGACTGCACCGCACGCAGCAGGGACCCGACTATCCCATAATCTGGCAAAATGTCCCAAAGTTCCTTACGTACAACCCTATCAAACGCTTTTTCGAGATCCACAAAACCGCAGAAAATCTTCTGACCAACAGCCAGATGCTTCTCTACAATGTTGCGAAACGAAAACACTTGATCCGTACATCCTCTTCCAGACCTGAAAACGCCTTGAGCCTCCCACAATATTCCATCGGATTGCATCCTCCTTTCAACTATTTTTCCATACACTTTTGATGCTAAACTGATCAAACTAATGGCCCTGTAACTTGTACAGTCCATGCGTGAACCCTTGCCTTTATACAATGGCACGATGACCGCACGTCGCCAGTCTTCAGGTACTCTGCCAGTCTTCCAACATTTGTTACAAAGAACACAGAAAGAGTACCGGACGGCAGGACCACCAAGTTTGATCATCTCAGCTGTAACCCTATCTACTCCCGCAGCCTTACCATATTTCATACTTCTTATCGCCCATTCAACTTCTTCCATCATAATGCCGTCAGATGCCTCCGCTATTTCCGAGTCGTATGAGTACTCGGACCCAGCGGCAGCATCTTGGGCACAGTCATACATATCTCCAATAAATTCAATCCAACGTTTTAACACGTCATGCGTGCTTGTTAGAATATCACCACTCTTAGACTTAATAGAATTCATTCTGGAGGCAGACGAACAACTCCGAGACTTCTTCACCTCCCTCCAAAAGAGTTTGGTGTTCATCTCGAAGTTGTTAGCCAACCTCTCTTCTAGTTTCATACTTTCCCTTTCACACTTCCCTTTCACTAAGTGTTTGGTGATATTCTTGCAACAACGGTACATTTCTTTCTTTCTTAAAAGAAGCCAATACTAATAATATTTATACTAATACTAGTAATATTTTTTTACATTTTGAGCTATGTAATAAACACAGCAAAGCTGATCTATACTAATAATAACATAATAAACAAACATTCAATAGTACAAGAACCAAGGTGAAAGGTACTAAAAGTTACTAATACCTAATCAGGATATTATCCTACCTAAGATGAGGTAGATTATTATCCTACTTAATTGATGTGGAACAGTAGAAGTATATTGCGACAATATTAACAATGTAGCTCTAACCAGTGTCAACGATAAATAATGTTCAAATTGTTTAGCTATTGTCCGTTGCCTGTAGGTTTAAAGCGGTACTAAATCATTACAGTAATCAATTAACCGGAAAATAGTTTCGTTCCAACTTGTTTAGATTCTAACGAAATAATGCTTAAGTTTTAAAATATATTTTTTTATGACGCACAAACAAAAAATAATCAGATTTAAAATAATATATTTTTAGTGCATCACAGAACAAACTACTTGAAGTTAATCTAAACTTATTTATATTAGACTAGCGGCCCGCCCCGGCTTTGCACGTTTATAACATATACGTATAAACCTTCCTTTTTAATCACTTCATCTATTAAAAAAACCGCATTAAAATCCGTTGCGTAGTTTTAAAGATTTATGCATATAAAGGGACATAGGGACAGAGGAAGCGACTTTGGTTTATACTATGTAGTGAAGCCGAGATACATTTGACCGAAGGAAAAGTTGAGTCGGTTGAATTAATAAAAATAAATTAATTCTAAATAAAAAATGGAAAAAATAAAATACCGACCTTAATTAATGCCAATTCACGTTTGTGTTCATTTATAATGAGCCTCTGTTCTGCCAGTTCTTTCTGATAGTCTGTAAGCTTATCTTGCTGTGTAGCTATGAGAGCCCTCAGCTCTCTAACACAATTGTGTTCTGCTAACTCATCTTTAGGTATGACGAGGCCACATCCAGCTTCACATGGCATTGGTCTTTTAGGGTTAAACTCACCTGAAGTTAATAAAATTATCATATAATCATTTTTATTTACTATAAGGCTGCTCAAAGTTATAAGCCTCACAAACCCAGTTTAAATTTAGAACCTGTTTTCTTTTGTGAAAGCGTATTTGTTTGTCTTTTTTACCTCATACAACAGAGCAATGTACTTATACTTTTGTGTGTAAAGATAATTAAGAGGTTGTAAAGATTAGGTGCTTTGACTCCGATATCTAACCGGATTCCCGCGGGACAGGTAAATGACTATAAAACGAGGGAGCAACATTTAGTTTAAATAATAATTGCAATTTTTAAATATATACTGTGTTTTCAAAACGAAAACATAATCACCAAGTTCACATTTAATGTATTAGTTGAAAAAACATGTAAAATATTTAATTATATTTGTTTTATTATAATTGTAATATTTAATCCTTTACTTTAAATCAATGAGCCCTATTTTTTTATGAGAGATCAGCGGAGGTCTCCTGATGGTAAGAGCAGCCGTGGCCTATGGACACCATAAATGTTAGAAGTGCCGAGATATTCTTCGAGATTCTATTGTGCAAGTCTACTGGCTATCCTACCCTCTAGACCGGAAAATAACAGTGATTATGGCGGCAATATTAGGCAAGGGCGATGGATTCGTACCCGGGAAAGTTGCTGCACAGAACTCGACAACAAGTGATTTTGTTGGTAATGACCTATTTAGCCTCCCCTCTTACGAGCTGCCTGACAGAAAAGGAGCAGGTCTATTTTACTTAGCTAACCAGAACGGGGAAAGTTGTTCATTAATCCTATCACTTCCCCATCATTTATCTTCCCTGTTAGAAATAAACCAGAATCAAATCATATAGTTGTGGTGTGTCAGACTCAAAAAAATAATAATCAGTTGCCAAACAACTTGTGGCCATCTAGGCAACTTTTCTAACCCCCATAACAAAATTCATATAGTCATTAGGGTAACCAATTCGGTAACTGTTGTATATCCTAACACTGGGATTATGTCTATCTCTCATGTTAAATGAATTTGCGGAATATGTGTGATAAGAGATTGTTACAAAAATAATTAAACATACCAACATATTCTAGCACAGTGGTGTGCAAATATTTAAATAAATAAACTATTTATATTCATTATAAAATTCATATTTTGCTACAAAAATTATAGTACGAAGATGAAGTTTAACTCTACCGTTGCGAATCTTAGCCAGTCAAGAGAAGAAATGGTAATACAAACTCCCCGAAAACCAAGATGATAACCAATCACTGTTTCCGAACCTAGGAAATCAGGATAAGAAACGGCGAAACAAACACCTCGACCATTAAAGAACGAAACTGGCGTACCTACAGCAAATATTAATCTTGTTCTAATATGAAAAAACAGTGCGCGGATCGCTTTTGTAAATGAACGGTAAAATACCCGAGTAGGAAATAAACTGAAAACTGATAAATATCAACGCAAGTTTTAAATGAAATTATCTATGCCATTGGCCTTACAAATAAAGGCCACACAGCTTTACCTACTCTATAGTCATTTCCGTAATACGAAATAAAAGGAAGCAGCTACGGGGTGTAATGTTCAAAATAAGTTTATATGTACATACAAATGTTTCTTGATCGTGTTAAAAATTGTTCCTTTTAAGCTTAAATTAACAAACTAGTCAAAGTTGCGTATTCATTTACTAGCCTCCCCCTTTAAATGAAATTTACTCGCGCGCCTTCCCCCGTGTTAATAATCAGTTAACTATTACTTGTTTTTACTGCAATCGAGTAAAACTTGAGCTCTGTCTTCGTCTAATAGCTAGCTTACAGCTACCTGCCACACGATCTAGTAGCTCGTAAATTGCAAACTTAAATTCCTTTGTCACTGCTTAACGGTCACACTACGTTAAGCTGTTTAGGCAGATTAGGTGGTAGAATGTTGCTGCTTAAACGTTATTTTCCGAGTCTAACCGGCCAATTACACGCACAAAATAGTTTAAAAAATCTCTTTTGGATATAGGAGTTGGAGATGAGAAGGAGATGCAGATGATGATCCTTATTAAGGGATAGTAATAAAAGATCTTTCTTGGATAGATATTAGTACAGTATACCTAAATATGGCATAAAGTTAGAACGTACGTAGCTGTGCTATTCCCTATTTCTTCAAAAAACATATTGTCAACCATTTTTTTATTCAGAAATAGGACATCTAAAAATATGCAAACTATTTGGAAGTGAAAGCCATAGAAAGAGTGGAGACATCGAAAGATCATTTACATTGTTGCTTTGTATATCGACAGTGGCAGTTACATAAAACACTAGATGAAGAGCAAAATACATACTCGAGATAGAGAAAAAAATTGGCGCCAGGTACTCCCTAGACTCCTTGATGTTACTCTAACACTTTCAATTAGTAATTAAGCTTTTCGTGGCCACAGAGAAACGGTATATGGCAACGATTCAGGTCTAACAGGATTTTTTTAAGAATTGTTAAGTTATTAGCTGAATACGATCCTATTTTACAAGAGTTGTTAAGCAAACCTAAGGGCCAGATTAAATACTAAATGAGCTCAATGCTATTCTGGTTGAAAAAGTGGAAAATGCTCTGGTAAATGAAATAGTAACCGCACTATTTTATTCCATTTTATCTGATACAACTCAAGATATTTCCAAGATAGATCAATTGTATGAACTTTAACTGTTACTGTGTAATCGAGAA
The DNA here is from genome assembly GCA_002245475.1 of Calephelis virginiensis. Taxonomy (NCBI): domain Eukaryota; kingdom Metazoa; phylum Arthropoda; class Insecta; order Lepidoptera; family Riodinidae; genus Calephelis; species Calephelis virginiensis. The sequence goes on from NJDC01008728.1 coordinate 13,224, forward strand.
AGATGAAAATGGAACTCCAAAGACTCCCATAATTAAAGAGCCATTTTTTGGATTTCATGAGGTTAAAAATCAAACTGCCTTAGCAATGTCCAAGCAGATAATAAAATCCATTAATGACAAAAGTATTTCTCTCAATAAGTGCCTTTTATAAAGGTACGATAGAGCTAATGCCATGAAAGGCACTTATGGTGGAGTTCAAAAACTCATAAGAAATATAGAGCCAAATGCGGTGTATGTCCATTGTGCTGCTCATAATTTAAATGATGCAGTAAACGATGTCATAGAAATACAAACATTATCCGAAACTGTGCTACAAATTTATATTTTTTGGTCATAGTATTATGTAAGCAATGGAATGTATTATTTAATTCCATATTTGACGATGAAGGAGATATAGGGGTATCATCTAATTTAGTAACATTAAAAACGATGAATCCAACTATATGGGCAGGATGCTTTGATGCCAAGTTTGTTTTAAAAGTTCGGTTTGTCGATGGTCAAAAAGAGCTTACAAAAACTATTTTACTAATTTCCAAAACAGATGAGAGAATTGTATCTATCTTGCTGAAGCAGAAGATAGAAAACTAGAATTTTATTATGTTGTTGGTTTTGTTTTGTTGGTTTACAAACTATAGGCGCGACTTCTAAAGCACTTCATTATAAAGTCATCGATCTTTGAAATGCTTCAAAGCGTTTGTATGTCTATCTAGAATTTGAAGATTTAAAAACGGAAGCTAATAACATTGCAGTGAATTGGTCTATAAACCCTGAATTTCCTAAAACTCTTCAGAGAAAAGTGAAACGTCGTTTTTATGAAATTTACTTTATTTAATTTGAGGATGAATGTCTCCAAGATACTGAAAGCTTGTTTAAAATAAACGTATTTTATAGTATATTTGACATAATCATTAATAAATTCGGATAGGGTTTCTTGGAATGAATGAAACTATTTTCAATTTCAGTGTCTTGTAACATGACACTTTGCAAAATTTGAACGATACTGATTTATTGGAAAAGGCTTTAGCATTTGTCCTACTATGTAAAAAAAGATATATATCCATCTCGTTTTCTAAGGAAATTCTCAGTTTCCGGTCCTCTTTTAGACACTGAATAGAAACATCTTCTATAAGAGAACATGCTGGCTAATTGATAATAAAAAAATATTTTATATCTTCAAGCTCAATATAAATAACTTTTTTTTATATCTTCAAGCTTTTCTGAAGTGTGCACTGCATTTCTGCTAGTGCTAGTGCCGAGCGATCGTTTTCAAATTAGAAATTGATAAAAACTTATTTCAGAAATTCTATAGGACAAGACAGGTTAAGCAACTTGGCTGTACTATCTATCCAAAATTCTATGGCTCGAAATTTGAACTTTGATGATGTCATTACCAATTTTGCTGAACAGAAAGTTCGAAGGAAGGAATTTTGAACACTTTTGTGTTTTTTTAGTTTTTCAAATCATTTTGACTACTCTATGTGCCCATATGTGCCCATATCAATTAGATGCTGACTGTACTTTAAATAAGGTACAAAATTCAAGTACCAAATTATATAAAGTTTATACATACCAACTTAATGTAGTGATTTATTATTATACTCTTGCAAGTGTATAGATAAGTGTTATAAAATGAAAAAAATATATTATTGTTGGTTCTGATTATTTTATTTTAGGGGGAAGAATGAATTTGATGAATTTGCCACGGGCCTCGAACGGTATAGTTACGCCACTGGTAGGTACCCTTAAAACCGAAACAAGAAAATGACAAACAATCATGGCACACAAACAATCCTGGCAAGTTGACTTTACCACATGATCTGTCTAACCTAGTTGTGACAATTTAAATTAGTTGATTCTCTTAACAGTCCACAGGATCAAAACCAAAATTCTTGATGTCTGTGTCGGTTTAAGGGCAATAGTTTTACGTGAAAACGTCATAAAGACACATTGGGGATAAAGTGAACGTGTACAAGCCGAAACTTGGGACAATCACAACTCTCTTTGCCCTTATTCTTTCCTGAGCTCTCTCATTCACGCTCAAGCTCTGGCGGTACGTGACAATTTTTCGTGAGTGCAGACGATGTTTATCAATTTATAAGAAGTTATCACGTCAAAACCAAGTTTAAATTGCTAATAATACTTACACTCGACTAAATGTGACGCCAAAGAATCCAACTTCAGAATGGCATTGCAGCCATGGGGTGCATTATCACAGCTGGTACATAATCTGCAAAAAACTCCCGAGTTTTATCATTATACCCTTTTAAATAGCCAAATTACTTTCTTATTACCAAACTAGCGGTCCGCCCCAGCTTCGCACGGTTATGAAATATACATATAAACCTTCCTTTTCAACCAGTCACTTTATCTTATAAAAAAAACCGCATCAAAATCCGTTGCGTAGTTATAAAGATTTAAGCATACAAAGGGACATAGGGACATAGAGACAGAGGAAACGCCTTTGTTTTGTAGTGATATAAACATGTATTTAAAAAACAAGTTGTTTGAACCTTCCCTACATATAAAAAGCTCTTCCATTGAGATATTAGGTTAAAGTAGACCACTTATATCGTTTTGCAAGGTCCAGTCTATTTCTGTGATTAAACTCAATAATTTAGTTGTTTTAACATGGAAATGCATATTCACACATATCATACATACATGTACATATATACAGGCATATATATCACATATTTTTTCCTATACAAACAGGTAACAAATAGAGTTCATATAGGTTGCCTAATGTACAAGTCAATATTTTATATAGGCTAAAATTGAAATTAAGTTTATTATTAGCAGATAAACTTACTCATGCAAAGGTTACTAGGTTATATGTCTTTGTTTGAAAAGATCCATTACTTCTAACTTCTTACATAAATCCGATCACAAAGTGAATTAAAATGTTTAATTTCTGTTAAGTTTATATAAGATAACCACTTAAAAATTATTGTATTGTAATACCATTACAAGAAATATGTTTTCTTAACATTTATTTTAATAACTAGCTTGTATGAACCAATATATCATAGACCTCATGTGACAAATTCACACAATGCACTTTACACCTTTCCGTTAATTAATTATCTCAATAAAATCATTGATCAATAGTCAATATTCAAATAGGGTTTCTCTAATGTCCGAATTATCATATTATATCAGTTATGATTTATCATATTGTATGTATTTGTATCATTTTATATCATCTTAGAGCAACAAACTCTACATCAAAGATGAAATAGAATTATATAAATGATACTGATATATTATGATAAGTGATGTTTTGGACCTGAATGAAATCCCCTTGAATGCATATTGATTATTGACTTTAATATAATAATATTATAATAATGTGAGATATTTGTCACATGAGGTCAATGATAATGAGTCAGTTATTCAAATAAATAACATGAAAACATACACTTAATGTTGTGCACTGGTATTATTTCATATCCAATAACAATTTATTTCATATTTTATTTATTTTAATCCTTTATTGCACTTAAATAAATGTACAAAGCATTTCTCCCAGTTTACCGAGGCCAATGGTGACAAAAACAACATTTTATTTTACATATTTTTTTTTATGGCAGTGTTACTTTCATTATTATTATTTCATATAATTGAAAATGAAAAAGCATAAAAAACATGTGTGTGTTATAGTTAGAGGATTCGATACCGGTCGATTTTTCTACCGGTATTACCGGTCGGTAAGGCGGTGGTACCAATCCGGGTGAGTCGCCTCGCCTGCTCACCTTTATGAGCTGCCTGGCAAGAAGGCAGATGGTCTATTCTGCAAAGGAACCTGGACCAATATTTGTTCACAAATATTATAAAAAAGACCGTTAGCTATAGAGATCAATGTCTATAAGTACTCATATTTTAAATTAAATAGACCACACAGACGAAACATATTCATCCTTTTATGTTTGACACAAAAACTTTCTTTGGACAGTAACATTGTTTCCTTCTGAATATTTAATTGAAATTAAAACAACATTTAAGTATCTTGCTAAGGAGTATTTGTATTCCTTGATATAAACATAACCCCTTAAAGCTACAGAAAATAATGTTCGTTATTTTTCATCTATATTCACTCAGACACATTAGTGATTGTTATTTGTTAAAAAAAAATCATTGATTATCACCAATTAACAAAAAGTATCAAAAAATTTCGCCCCAGACAGGATTTGAACCTGTAACCTTTCGTCTGAAGTTATGGCCATTATAAATGTGAATTTCATCTGTAATGATGAACTCATTTAGTAGATACATGGAACTGTGTATCTACAGGGCATAACTACCCACGTTAACGGGTAAGAAAGGAATTAAAAATTTCACCACTGGACTTGAATCCTCAGTAGCTCAATTGGTTAGAGCATTTGTTGGCTTGAGTCGAAAGGTTACTGGTTCAAATCCTGTCTGGGGTGAAATTTTTTCTTTCTTTAAAATTTATAGAAATTAAACCCAAGCACAGGGCAAGTGCTAAAATAAAAATAAGCTTTTCCTAGATTTGTACAGGGGACAAACAAAAATTTAAGGCAAAATGTTATACATATAAATAAACCTTTCTCTTAAATCACTTTTTCTATTATAAAAACTGCATCAATATCCATTGCACAGTTTTCAAAATCTGGCAAACACAAGAACAGACAGTGGAAAAAGACTTTGTTTTGTACTATGTAGTGATAACTAAACTATGTATACAAACTACAGTACACATAAAAAAATTTAACTGGAAATTCAGTTATCTATTTGGACTTATTGATCAACTTGTTTAGAAATTGTCCAAGCTGTAGACAAAGCAGATGTCTTGTTGCATACATTATAATAGCATTTCTATAGAGCATTGTAGACGTCAACATTCAACAGTTAATGGATTTGTATGCATACAGAATGAAGATTGCAATTAGTAACAAAAAGACACACATATACAGATAAGGTATTGTTTTCTATCATTTATAATTTAAATAATGGGGCAAGTCATTTCAGCCGAAAATACTTTCAGCAATGTAACAATTTCTAATAAATAATCTCGTTAAATATGTGTCATCTGACATATTTAACACTACAATGAATACACCATCTGGCCTAATTAATGTTATTGTGAATTGTCATAAAGCACACAAAATGTAAACTTATTTCAACCACATTTCTAATAACTTACCAGATAGAGAAAACTGTTCACAATGCAAAAAGTTGAATGGAAACGCTATTCAAGCGCAAAGTTTGGATCAATAATTCGTCTTTTAATGTTTCAAAATTACTTTTAACAATAAATAAGGTCAATTAATTCAACACCTCATGCACAAAGTCCCAGAACGATTATGTGACTTATGAAATAACTTACCTAGAAAGCAGGTTTCGCAGTATTCTAGGAACGGGTCTTAGTTGGCTTGCGGTCACGGCCTGCCGGTCTACTGGACATGTCGGTTGGCGACTTATCCATTCATTTATACATGCACGGCAAAAAGCATGTTCGCAGGCAGG
>NJDC01008728.1:23731-52798 GCA_002245475.1 Calephelis virginiensis
GGTGACCTTTTAGTTTACTTAACATACCGATGGGCGCAAGCAGTCGAAAGCAAGGGAGAAGCATTGGCTGTCAGTTTGGACATTGCGGCACAAGGTGCTTCTATCGAAGCTTCCTTCTTACGGTCTTCCTGTGAAATTATGTACATGGATCACTAGTTTTTTGACGGGGCATAGCATCAAGGTTGTTGTCGACGGTGTGTGCTCGGAGTCCAAACCTGTCAATGCTGGTGTTCCCCAAGGCTGTGTGATTTCTCCTACTTTGCTTCTTCTGCATATCAATGACATGTTGCAAATTAGTGACACTCATTACTATGCAGACGACACTACTAGGGAAGCCTTATACTTTGGCCGACATAATATATCGCGGGAACATGTCATCGAGAGCCGGAACCAACTTGTGTCTAAAATTAACAATCTTTTGTCTGAAATTTCGTTTTGGGGCCAGCAGAATCTGGTGCAATTTAACCCTAACAAGACACAAGTTTGCGCGTTTTCGCTAAAAAGACTCCCTTTGTCGCATCTCCTCGATTTGAGAGCGTTTCCTATTTTGCCACAGCCTGCATTGGTATACTCGGCGTTGACATTTCGAGTAATGTTCAATTTCGTGGTCATCTGGAGGAGAAGGCTAAAATAGCCTCTTAGAAACTTGGTGTGCTCAGTAAAGCGAGACAGTATTTTGAGCCGGCCCTTCGCTTACAACTATATTAAGCGCAAATTCGGCCTCATGAAGTACTGTTCTCAACTGTGGGCTCCACAGTACCAGCTCCTTCCGTTTGACCGAATTCAACGTAGAGCAATTCGAATTGTCAATGACCGGGCAATTACCAATCGGCTTGATTCTTTAGCGTTGCATAGAGATGTTGGGTCACTCAGTGTTCTCTACCGCATCTATCATGGGGAATGCTCTGAGTTGTTTGGTTCGATTCCAGCCGCTGATTTCCACCTTCGGACTTCGTGTCAGAGCTTAAGTTATCATGCCCATCATCTCGATGCGTGGCGGTCTACAACTGTGCGATTCCGAAGACATTTTTTACCCCGTATAACATGTTTGTGGAATCAGTTACCGAGGGTGGTATTCCCAAAAGATTATGACTTAAGAACCTTCAAGAAAAGAGCGTACTCATTCCTTAAAGGTCGGCAACGCATCTGTGAAACTCCTGGTGGGCGGAGGTGATCACTTTCCATCAGGTGACCCCCTTGCTCGTTTGCCTCCTCTTCTAAAAAAAAAAGCTTATTGAACTTGCAAGAGGAAAACATAATTATTAATATATTATGTAGTGTATTACATGTTTAAATAAACAGATTGTATGTTGGTAATCTATTAATTAATACTGTGAATATAGTGGCCGCCTCCTTGGTCGAGTGGCTAGCGTACACGCCTAATTACACCGATCAACCGCAAGGCTCGGGTTTGGGTCATGAACATTTAGATGTCTGCATTTCCAGGTCTGGGTGTTTATTAAATTTATTTTGGTATCTGTTTAAGTATTTCTATGTATTGGTATTGTTGACTTACACCCGTAACAAAAGCATATATTTTACTTATTTTGGGGTTAGATTCAATTTGTGTAACTTTTCCAGTGAAATTTATTTATTTATTTATTATTTTTATTTAAGTGGTATTATCAAACAACAATCTAAACAGTTTGAATTAAGGTTATGAAAGATCAAAAAGATAATTATTTTTCAAACTTCAGGATCAGTATTCTGTGCCTATAAATGCACCTTTTGCATTGTACAACCAGCTGTTTGGATATGACTGGTATAGAAGACATTTACTGAAACATTTGTCCAAAAAGCTCTAGTCTCTTCTAACTCTAAACTCTGAATATATGCAAATTGCAAGTCAGCAGTGCTTTTTGATAGTAAAAAAAAGATCCCTCTGGATATAATAGAAAGTACAAAAATCAATAATCCTTTTTATTTAATGCCAAATTTTTTAATTATAGGTACAATAAAGCTATGTGATTTTGGATCTGCTACAACCGATGTATTTGCTCCGAATCCGTCATGGAGTGCAAACCAAAGAAATATGTTAGAAGAAAATGTAAGTAAAATCGGCATGACATGCATACAGTTTTTCTTACTTATCTAATAACTAAGACATAAACAGGATAAAAAGAAATATATAACCTTTCTCGGAACATAAAGTACATGCCTCCCCAATTTTGTTACAGTTTGTTAATTAGATTCGGCGTGAATTGTGGTCGGGATATAGACAGACAGACAAAAAATCCTGGAAATGATAGTAATGTGTTCTGTGTGGTCGCCTGAGCCTATATTTTTTATATCTTTAATGTAAAGAACTCACTCTTCTACCAATTTATTTTAACGAGTATAAAAAGATGAGTGACATACAAAAATGTAACAAAGGTTACTATTTTTTTTGTAATGTCATCAAGTTATTTTAATTGTTATTGTCCTTATGATTCTCCTAGTTGTTTCTACCATTTAAATTTGTGAACTTAGTATCTGTTTTCCTACTCTTACTCCTTCATTTTACTTAACTCACTGAGTGATTTTGTCATATTGATGTCAAACATTTCCTAATATAGTGAATCAAACCTGCTACATCTATAAGAAACACTTAGATATGTGACTAGAGATTTTGATTGCATTTATTGAGAAATATTTTATTTTACATGTTACAATGTTACAGTTGGCTCAGTTCACAACTCCAATGTATAGAGCGCCTGAAATGCTTGACACTTGGGATAATCGAAAGATAGATCATGCAGTGGATGTATGGGCGTTAGGTTGCATATTATATACGTTATGTTATATGCAACATCCATTTGAGGACTCTGCAAAACTGGCTATTTTAAATGGAAACTACAATTTAAACCCCAATGATCAAAAATACAAGTGTTTTCATGAAATTATAAGTAAGTATCTATCGCTTGACTTGCCTTGCATTATGCTGCTGTATTTAAAAATATCCTTAGAAAATTACGCACATTTGTCTAACCCCTATGCTTGTGTTATAGGTGTATAAATTAAATAAACACCCACACCCGGAAATTAAGACATCTATGTATATTCATTACAAAAATTCCTGTCCCTGTCTGATAAACTCCAGCCACGCGTTTGGTCGGTGGAGTTAGGCGTGTATGCTAAGCACTCGACCAACGAGGCAATCAAGTTTACTGTACACGAAAAAGTCAAAACAAGTAAAAAAATATAAAAGAGGCTGTCATACCTCTGGAAAATATCTTTATCAGCAAACCCAACATACTGTGAATGCTTAAGAGGAATGTAGAATACATACTTTTTTATTCTGTAGAATGTACAATGTCTGGACTTTACTTTATATACACAAAAAAAAACAATGTGAGACATAATTCTTAAATGCTGATAAATGGCCATAAAAACTGCTAGTGATTGAATGCCCTATATGTAATGAGGCAGTGAATTTCTTTTTATAAATAGTTCCTCATAAATAATTACAATATTTAAACCTAAAATGAGCATATATTTTTTAGCTAATTTTAAATTACATACTCATCACAAATATACAAATATACATAGTAAAGGAATAAAGTAATAAGGTTCTTGACAGTGCTTTTAGAATTTTCATTGCTACCCCATTATAGGCGCTGTGCATATTGTGAAATACAATGTATGAAATTTTTACAAAGTTATAAAAAGGGAGAGGCTATTTATTTTTTGTACTTTTATATGTTTGTTTTGCAATTGTTCCAATAATTGTTTAAATACTTTAACCTTGATACGTAAGAGGTGGATCTTACATACATTTTATTGAAATATATTCGATGCCCCAGTGACCTGTTTTTGTATTACGTAAGATACTGAACAAGTAGACGGCACTCTTGGGTGACTACTGTCGCCTGTAAATGCCAAGCATGTTTTTGGTTCGTTACACTGTTGGGACTTGAAATGCGCTACAGTACCGAGAAACATTAAATGACTGTCACATAAATAGATGGTTTACCTATATCATTCATAATTTTCAGTTTAGAAACATCTTTTCTGTGTCCACGATCATGTTCCAGATACAGCTAGCAGCACTAGTTTGTTGACTAAATATTATTTTATCTTTGTGCTAACTATATCAACAGCAAGTTGCGACGTATCAATTATTTGAACACCGTTTTTGAGTTCATTATTAAATACACCTTTTCTATCTTCAGTACAGACCTGAGCCAGCCGAATGTTCTCTCTTTTATGTTTTTGGACAAATATGAATTACTCATCTTTTGTCCAGGTGATACTGAACATAGGAATAGAGATGCCAGTATTTCTCAGTAGTGTATAGTTTACATCATGAAAATTGTAGTCATAAATCTGTCGTTTATCCTTTTTATAGGATTTTCTCATTTTATTTTCTTCTTTTTTATTCAATAGTGGTCAGTGTTATTAAAAATTATAAAATCTGTGAGGGTCCAGAGACTATAACACTACATTATAGACCACAAGTGTAAATCCACCAACTGCCCCATTCTTTAGATAGTATCATGAACAAAATTCAGGTGGGATAAACAGTTAAGGCGGTTGTACACGTGTTAAGTTCTTCCTTAGCACTGTCACCATTAAAGAAAGCTGTTTGTCTGCAGGTGGTTGCCTGACAGTGAACCCCGAGCTGCGGCTGCCGATCAGCAGTGTGCTGGAGCGGCTGGCGGCGATAGCGGAGTCTCACAACATCAATCTGAAGCAACCACTCAAATTTGAGCGTAAAAAAGTTGAACAATCAGTGGCCACTAGCTCGCCAGGTAATAAGAAGTCAAGTAAATATTACACTACCATATTGTAACAACTCCGTGCGGTTCGCCGGTCGCTAAATCAAATTTAAAGAGCGCATATTAAGTTCTTTTGCGGTTTTCGTCCATTGTCCATTATTTTGTTCAGTTGCATTTAACTCGAGCTAAAAATGGTCAAGTATTTTTTGACTTTTTACACTCAAATTTTTACTTTGATACGAATTTAATTTCGTTTGAGTTCCTCATGAGTTTACTTGAAGGTAAAGTGTGAGCCTTATGTCCTCACGTTGATTTTCAACTTAGTTAACACTGTAAAGGTAAGAGTATATTGTTGAATATTAATTTCCTGAAATGAATACGGTAGTATAGAATTTATTTGACTTTACATGTTAATTTAATATTATGTAATTGCTTTTGCGCTGCAATATTTTCTTATAACAGATCATTTTCGAGCAACATACGGATATTTAGAGGTTATTTTTTTCCTAGCACATTTAAATATTTACCTATTACTAGCAGGATATATACTATACAACATGAATACGTTTTTTTAATGATGTAGTATTTTCTATACTTAGTCATTTACTATTTATTTTCAAATCTGAAAGAGTAGATAACACGGCATTGCTAATACATTCCCATAGACATTACGTGCATTTTCACTTGGATACGTATTAGTAAAATATAAACTTAAAGATTTTCCAAGTTGGCAACATTCGATTAAATTATTTCATATCCTAACAATATGAAAATTATTTCAGTTTTTAAAACATTCCACTTTACCAAAGTTTTAATTTTAGAGAAGTAAGTGCAAAAAGTGCGCATTTTTTAATTATTTTAATTAAATAAGGTCACAACTTAGTCATAATATTATATTTAGCTTAGTAATTTAAAGCTTGACGCCTGTTTTGATCTATGAAAACGTTCTGAACGTTTTTGTAAGGGTTAAGATTTGTCTTTTTAATTGTATAAGGCTCCCTACATATGGCCTCATGTTTTAGCTGCCTTTTTTTGCATCGAACTGAATGTAAAGTCTAGTTAATGTTTTATGTACAGGGCACTAATTAGTATACTTTAAATGGGAACTTTTTCATTTGTTTGTTCGATCGAGTACCTACTCTGTGATATTTTTAAAATAGTCCGCCCTGCGTCCATAACATGAGACAAAAGTAAAGTAAAAATAGTAAATTTTTGTGAGCAAGCGTGAATTTAGTAGCGAGGCATGCTCAAATGTTACGAAACAAAGATATAAAAAGACGTTTTGTATATCATTTTACAATCAGAGTTTGTCAATAGTTTCAGTGTAGACGAACCTTAACATTAATTAGTTAATAATGTACATTCCAAAATTTATGTAGAATATAAAAGACAATACGGAAAATGATTATAAATCTAATACCTACATGTGTATTTTGTTAAGTGTTTTCATGTACCTAACTTTGAGATATAAAATATCTCAGTACATTGCACTAACAATTGTGGTGGCTTGGTGGAACAGCACTATTAAGTATTAATATTCGCTTTTTGTTTTACCTTATATTGGTGTAACACTAGTCGGCTTATAGGTTATTTATAAAAAGAGAATTATATTTGTTGATTGTACATATAAAAATTGGTAAGATCGTGTATTTCCGACAATAGTTACATTAACATATTTTCGCATAAATGTATAAACGTACTTGATATTTGTACGAAAATTATGTACTTTATTATATAGCACATTCAGCTAAATTCTATTACACTAGATAAATTTTAAATCGTTTTAATTATGTGATGTGCCCGTAAAACTCATTAAGTTATTAAGTTTATTATTATTGCAGCGTTTTTCTAGTACATAAAGTTTATCAACTTTGCTAACTATAAAAATATCAACAATAATTAATAAACTTTAGTTTTGGTAAAACAGTTTAGGTAACATTAAGGTTAATAATAGCGAGAGGTTGATTGTTAATTTTCGATATTAATCGTTCCTTAAAGGCCTTTTGTGCGGGACACATTTGTGTGTCTTTGGTCTAAAAAAACATCAGATAGTTCAAAGGTTCTTAAATTTAAATAGAGTTTTAGAATTGAGCTGTTGATATTTTATATATTCACTATTCGTATACATTACAATTCTTTTTGTACCATATTAATAGAATTCTAGTTTATTTTTTCACATAACTTTGTTAATTTATAGAGAAATAAAATATTCACATTAATCAAGGCTGGTGTTTTTTTATGCGGATTTAACATCACTTAACAGGTAAAGGAAATATTTAAAGGATCACAGCTGCTTATGGGTAAATAATTTTTCAGGTTTAAGCTTGTTTTTTGTATATTAGTATGACTAACATTTAACAATACCATCTTTTTGGTCATCTAAATATACAGGGTGTATAATAATAATCAAAAATACGAGTACAATCCTTGTTTAATTGATACTAAATATATTTATTTCTATATTTTTCTACCAATAGCAAGAAAACATTGTAATTTTACCATGTCTACTGCTCAGCTAAGACAATAATAGAAGCTAAAAGCAGTAACTCAGCATAAATATTCATAAATATAAGAAAATAAAAAAATTAAATCATGAAAAAATTTTGTTTCTTGCTTGGTCGCGGTCTTATTCCATAAAATAATCCTGCTCCGTCTCATTCCCCTTTAATATTTCGCGTCAAATTTTAAAGTAAACATATAAATGTATAGGGAGGTAACTTAAGTTACTTTATAACAATTGAGCACCCTGCATCTTTAAAAATAAACCTCGTTTGCACAATTTCTTATTAACATTTTTGTTAACAATCGTAATAATTATGTTATTCCTATTAACAGTATTAACTATTAGGATTAAAATGAGCGACAAAATGATAATTTGTGCCATATACCTAAATGTAATTTAATATAGCAATGTGTCTTAAATGTGGAATGGCCCTGATTTCATAGAGACTGCTTTACTATAGACATAAAATATGCTAAACACAATAAATTATTTGTACCAGAGATAATTTATAAAATTTGATAACACAATGTTTGAATGTTGAATGTTTTTATGATTCAAGTCTATGTATGTATAAGAAAGTCATAAGCTTTCTTTTAAATGATAAATATTCCTCTTTTCCGGTTAAAGCATTTGTTTGAAAAATGATAAAAACTCCTCGTTTACTGTTTACTCAATATTAGAAAAAGAGTAGCTTAGGCATTTTAGGGGTTTCATTTATTTCTTCTGAATCCAGCGGTTAAAAAATTAATAAAAACGGAAGATTAGGTACTGAAAGAATTACCCATTAAGCATTAAGATTCTTATGGTTTTGCGTTGTTCGTGGTTATGTTTTTGGATACTTAGAGTCGTTTAGTCCTATGTGCAAATAAACATTGCCGTTTTTAATATATGTAGTTATGGATTTTTGTAATGATACAGACATGTAAATGTGTGAAGTTGATAGTGAAAACATCTGATTGAAATTACCTACTCGTCTTTCTATAAGAAAGATTGACCTATTTGCAAAAAAAAAACATTTTTCAAATGTAACAGTAAAAGTTGAGTGTCTATATATTAAAGATGTTTTAGAAATATTCTATATCTGTTCGTTTTTCATTCCGCTCGAGAAACTACGGAACAAGTTTTGATATGGTTTTTACTACTTGAAGAAAAGAGCTGCTACTTAAAAGTTAAGCTGTTACGTCAATATCGTCAAGTGCAAGTAGAGTTTTGTTCATGGAGAAAAGCTCCGAGCGTTGGCTTATTTAATAAACGTTGGATGAAATGATAAATAGGTAAAAGATGTTCAAAAGATATATATTTTATATTGTCTTTACATTCTTTTTTATTGTAATATTCGGGACAAAAGTGTGATCGGGTACGATGGGGACCGGGGAAACGGGACGTCTGTAGTGAAGGCAGGAATTCAATTTAAAACTTAGTTTCAGTCACATTATACGTGTATGAATGACGTGAATGATTTGGCAAAGGCGATAAAATTTTAGTAACATTGGTAGAACAAATTTCACCGTAAGTACATCTCAGGCAATTTGGCTCATCATCTTTGAAAACGGGCTGAAAATAGTATTTAGAGCGAGTGTAAGTGTGTAATGGCATAGTGTGTTATGCTGGCTTCATAAATGTTAGATTACTTCTTCGTCATGGTTAGATGATAATTTAGAAGTCATTTATGGATTAAAACAGAAAATCGTCGATGGGTCTATCAGACAATGAAAAACGTCAAAAAAATATTTCTAGTCGATTTTATAACATTTTTTAGTTTTAAAGCGTTATCGCTAGTTTTAGTTACATTATTTCTAAGATATTTATCTAGTACTATATAGCACAATAGAATCACGCTTAAAATAACTATTACTATTGATCTGTATAAACAAACATAATAAAACGCTTATATATAATATAATCTTTGATTTGCGTTTAAAAACAAATGAATATTCTGAATCGTTCTTCGGAAATTAAATTCATTTCGTCTGAAAATTATCGACCAAATTATCCTAATTCTGGTCATAATTAAAGTTCAATTGTTTACGAAAAAAGTATTTAATTTGCATGTAATTTTATAATAACAGCTTGTTTTATTTATTTAAATTTATGCTATATCACTGCATGTTTGTGATAACTCTCTCACTTCGAAGCTTTATGTCTGTCATGCAATCATGACATTCCAGTTAGTTATTCAATAAAAATATTTAGCGAATAACAGTTTATGATTAAATAAAACGTAGGGAAACCTTAATATCTATCTATCAAAGACCACATAAACTTGTATTTTGATTTTGTAATTAATAAAATATTAAACAAAATTAAAAAAAATAGTATATTTTAAAGAAATTAACTTAGTAGATGCTGAATTCGATAATATAGTATTGGCTTAATATTCCACAAAGGCTTATAATCTTGATAAATCTACGTACCAAATGTTTCCTTACTAGTCACTTAATAAACCCGTAGCCAGACTTTTATTTAGTTAAACACAATTATTTTATTTCAACACTTTAAATTTTCATTTAAATACACGAGTTAGCATAAAGCTTCGAAACCATTTTAGATATCCATATATATCACGTATTCTTTTTCATTTTAGGTGTTTTCAACTTTTTTGGGTGCCCGATTGTTTTCTCATTTAAGTGACACGTGACGCATGACTTCTTGGACCTCATTCACACCTTCAATGCTTGCTAGAAATTATGGACATGCTCGCAATGATGAGTATTGTTTTTATTTAATTTTAATATGTTACTGTTATTGCGCTGTGCTGCTTTCTGTCCTTTCAAAAGTCTGTATGTACTTAAAGCTTCCGGTTATATCTACTAGACTGTACTCACAATACATGTATTGAAATTCTGTAATATTAATAAATATGTATATATAAATAAATATGAATGTTAAATATGACGCGATCGTTTAAACAGTTATTTGTCTACAACGAAATAAGAATAAATTGTAATAATAGACAAATATTAAGATATACAACGAGAAATAAAACGAGAACCTCATTTTTAAAGATTTTTCTTGAGCAGCGCCGCGCATTTTTCAAGTATTGCTTAAAATAATCTTGTCCAAAGAAAATTTTCATTATTAATGTCTATAAAATATATATGAGGTACAATATAATTGAAATAAAAATAATTAAGTTTATAAAATACGGATTACATAAAGTTCTCCATTTTTTAAATGAAACAACACAAATTTTAATAATGCATATTTTATTTTTTAATTTAATTGTTAAGAAAGAGTTTAGTATTCAAAATATTAATTAATATTATATTAGCTAAAAAAGACATTTTATATGCAAATATTTATTCCATTTTAGAAAAATGGATTTCGTATTTAATTTATTATACAAATATTATTTCATTGAGCACTCTTTACACATAAACATAGGTATTTTTCGGTGTTTATCATATTCTGCACGAAAGAAAAGAAAACAGACATGTCGAAGATCGACTAAGACGGTCAACCTATTCGTATGTGGTTGAAAAAGTACTAAGTAAGTAAGTAATGGGTGAAAATATTTTTTGGACAAAAGTTTAAGTTTTGTTGCACTCTTAATTTAAGCATTGCACAATTTGAATAAAATGGGTTGTTAAAAATAAGTTAAAATCATATTTTGAGACTTCATGCTGTAAATACACCTTTCGCCAAACTGAATGAGCGCTTTCAGTCTTGCAGTTCTAAATTTGTAGTAAATGTCCATTACCCTTACTAACTTAAAACCTACTTCTCGAAAGTATTTTTCTAATCGGAGGGAAAATATAAACTAGACTAGACATACATTTTATCCTACTGTCTAAAACTAATTAAAGGTTTAACATGGAATTAAAGAAATTTTAAAGTTTTCAGTGAAAAAATTACTTAATGTCAGAATAAAGCCAGAAGCTTTAAAATTAATCGTGACCATAAATATTGTAAAGTAAGTACTTATTTTATGTTAATGTGTTTAATTCTTGAAAATACTGTTGATGATTTTTAGCAAAGAAAAATCTGGTGATCCCTGTCCCATAGTTCAAGGCCAGGCCATAAATTGAGGAAGAAAAGTGACGAGTGAGCAAAAAAAGTAACAAAATAAAAAAAAAAAAATATAGATATCTCTAAACCTTTAAATTTAACTGACTAACGGGAAACTATTTCAATATGTAATTCAATTTCGCTCACTCCTTCACAAAGCTGTTTACTTATATATTATTTCGTGAGTAATTTAATTAAAAATACGAAGAAAGTGATCGCAAGATAGAAGAAAGGAATTTAAAAGGAATGTGATCTTTATAACTACATTGTATGTAATCTTTATAAGCCTTTGTCATTAATGTGCAATTGGAACTGAGTCTTTTTTTCATCGCTGTTGAGAAAAACATATTTGTTTTGATATTACGGTAAGATATTGTCTAATGCGTGTTTGTAGGAAAAGGGTATTGAATGTGAAGGAAGCAAGACAGGTTTGTCAGGATCGTGAGGTGTGGCACTCGATACTCTCTGCCTACCCCGTAAGGGACTTGGCGTGAAGATATGTATGTATGTATGTATGTATGTGTGTATGTATATTGTCTAATGCCCAGTTACTATGTTAAGATACGCATCTATTTGACTACAGACGGTATTTTTTTCTAAGATATCTTTCAATAAGGTAATTAACTACAATCGCTTGTCTATGCCAAAATCTATATAAATATAAATGGATTCCCACTTCGCGTGGTCATTTCATTACGTCTACACATATGGACCAATTTTGGTAATTCTTTTTTTGTTGTTAGCTATTGTCAGAAAAAGGTTATTATAAAGAGTGAAACGGGAAAATTTCAAGGAAAATAGGAAAAACAATACGTTAATTTTTTGCCACACAAACTTTTAGAAGTAAAGTGATCAAAAATTCGTCCGGTCAGCTAGTATAAAGTGATCGTCGAACGCCTCGTTACTTTTAGACAATAAAGAAATTATTATTCTTATTGATAACGACTCGTTGATTATAGAAAACGGACATAAGTTGTCGCTCTATCATGATACCCATATCAATTACATACGGATGTTTTAAATATTATTAACATTTAAGATTCAAATGCAACTTAAATATAAAATATTAGTCAGTTTGTCTTCCAAATAATTAATCTCTTTAACAAGGTATCTGTATCTATCAAATTACAAAGCCTGTTCTTGCTTAAACTCCTATCATAACCTTTATGAAATTTTTTCAACGCTCATTCAGGAATACTTGGCCTACTGCAGTCTTAGCGGTCATTTAGTCTGGTGACAGATGTACCTATTTATACATAACACCGTTATATTAGCAATATAAAATATTTTTGTACAAACTGTCAAGTAATACCCCATTATTATTTTAATTAATTCAAACTACTTTACATTTTAGTATGAAAAAAAAATTCTCGCTACATCTTGATCATATCTGATTAAAATTTTCGATATACTATCTAAGGGTTACCTTATGCTTTGTAAACAAGATAAAAGTAAAATAAACGCTGAAGGTCGACAGTTTATGTTGTTCCATACGCACAATTTTAAATGCAGCAAATGTATATAAATATTGTCGGCCTTTAGGTGAAATACCCAAATACATATTTTAATAAGGCCTTTCTTAGTTACAGACAGTCCATTAAACATTACAAAATTTATGTCCAATTTACGATGAGTCTAGTTATTTACTATGTATTATGATTTAAACAGGCAATAACACGTACTGCAATTATACTACATTCTCGAAAAGGTTGTAATTTGTTTAATATCAATGAGTTACCATTATATGTGTTTTCAGTTGTATATATACTAAGATGATAATTACCTAAGATGATGATATAATTTTTAAACTATACATATATATTAAAGTTTCGATTCCTTTAATATTTTTTTTGTAAAAAAACTGACACAATTATGGCGTTAAGACTATGTGATAAAAAAGATTCCATTATTTTAAGATAATAATAGTCAATTAAAAGATAATAATTGTAAGTCTAATTTTGTATGCAGATTTGATCTCGCATTTCATCGCGAATATATTTTTAAAAAACTGGTGGTTTTGTAGCTGTTAGAAGCTATAAAAGCTGGTTTTGAATCTTTGTTACTTATTTTTTAATACCAAAAATGAATATTACGTGTTAATTATATATTTTAATTAACTATATAGGGTGTTCAATTCAATTGTTAACATTTTTCATGCAATTTTTAAAATAAAGTGTAAAAGAAGCCACAAAAAGTAATATTATTCACTGTGTATGCAAATACTGAATACACTACATTCTGAGAAAATATGTATATCACAATGCTGATTGCTTATCACTATATTACTCCTCTGTGCAATGAAATTAATTGGCTAGGGACTTCGGAACAAGAATGTTTAATGTTTATTCTATTTTCCACACACTTTATCTCTAAGGATTTTATTAAAATGATAGTTGTATTTGATTTCAATAGTATGACGTATTTTTTTAAAATATCAGGAGATCACAATATGGCCTCTCTTGATATTTATAGTCTATTGGTTTTTTTAAAAAAATATTAAAAAAAAACAAATTATTATAATATATAATATATGGCTATTGTCTAAATTAAGTAATGCACGGTGGTGGTCATCACAACCTGTTTTTACAATTTTAATTTCCATTCATTATGAGGTAATGACTTAATCTAGAACAGGACCAAAACGCAAATAGTATTATAATGTAGATTATATATTGCCCTTCTATATTATTTATGTTGTTTAATATATTTTTTGTTGTTTGAAATGTATAAAATAATGTTTTGGTGGGTGTAGGGTGGGTATAGATTATATTTATATATTTATTTTATTATTTACTTTATATAGGTAGTCGATTTAATCAGTTTTTGTGATGCGGTATGACCTGTTCATGTTGCAAAGGATTTTTTCTAACTTTAAAACTTTAAAGTCAAGACACTAACAGATCGAGAAAAATGAAATATGGGCTCATTATTTTTTAATTATATGGCTTTTAGAGTGTTGGCCACAAAATATATATACTCTCTACCGAGAATTGCTGGCCTTTGTTACGTGATTGTCTAATGTTATTTTTTAAATATAGGTAGGTTAAAAATAAAGTTGCTAATCTAATATTTATCCCATCTCTTGCATTCACTCTTGTTTTATTTTTAAATGTTTTTATTTTATGCACACTTTAAATTAAAAAAATATATCTTATATCAAAAATAACAATGTTCCCTTTCTTTTATTGAAACTTGAAAACATCATTTGTTAAAGAATGAAAGACTACTTATTAGTTATATGACAATTGAAGATTGATAAGATTTGTCCCATATTTAATAATAAATGTATATAGAAATGTGGATATTTGTAAATAGCATTGCATTTTTTTAGCTTCCACAGATGTAAAAACTATCTCTATCGAAATAATTGTTTAGATATCTTGAAAACTATTCAGAAGTTTGATATATTCACTATAATGAAGCTTAAATATGAAAGACAATTTGTAGTGCGTTTGCATCGTTTGATAATTATTGCCACTGAAATAAAATAATTTAAAAAAAAAGCTTATTTTAAACGGTGTAGTTAATTTTAAAAAGTTTTTGTGGCTGCTTATTTTGTTATGTTTGGTATATTTTTTTTTTGTTAACATAAATATTAAATGAAGCTGATTTATTCAGTTATATTATTTAAAAATATTACTTGTTATAATTTTTTTCTTAAATATTTAAGTATAACTATTATTTGTTACTATTAGTCCAATAAGATACAGAGTGTAAGATATATTTTAAATAAACTTTTGTTTTAACTGAACTGTAGTATTTTTGAGGGTTAATGGTGAAGTATGTAGGGCGTTACAGAACTCTTCCTCGCTCAATATATTGAAGTACGACAGAAGTTGTCTGACTTGAAAAAAATAATTTGAAAAAGTAACTACAATTTGTTAAAGCAGATGTGATTTAAGATTGGATTTAAAAAAAATATCAGGGTGATATACAGTTAGTGGTAACGTTACTTTAGATTGTATAACTTATATATTTCAACGAAAGTTATTAAATTTGTCCTAAGGAAACAGGACACACTCAGCAACTTCACATATTTTAAACATCTGTAGACGCAACAACACCAACAATAAATAACTATTACAAAACCACGTGGGTCTTATGTAGACGATAAATGTAATCATGTGAAGTGACACGAAAGTATTACATAGCCCTTTGAATTGCTTCTTATATTGTTTGACTACAACGTTGGTTAATGAGTTATTGTTGACCATCACAGTTATATATATTGCTCGATTTGGTATTGGATTATTCCATGTAATTTGTTCAGAGACATTTATTTATTTGTTTTATCATTATCAGACATATCAGAAATATCGATAAGCTTTTTGATTGCATTTTGTCCCATTCTATCACAATATATCGCAGTTAGTCACTTACTTTGGAAAGCAGTATTACCTGATGTTCCACATAATTTGGCGTCTACAGCGAAAGTTTACATTTGTTCTAAGCATATGAAAGAGACAACATCATTTCTTAGCGACAAGTCGCGCGTGCTTAGGGTAAGTTGTATAAATTTAATACACTTATTATTTGAAGTTTAAAAATATAAACTTTTGATGACATATGGGACAGTGTAACCTGAAAAAATGTTAATTTAAAAATACACTTGCACTGTTAAACTTAATATTAATATGAAGTTATTATTATTAATAATAATATTAATATTAACACTGTGTTACTTAATATTAAGTGAAACTGAACAAGGGGTTTTTATATTAATAATTACAAAATGGGTTTTCACCAAGTAGTAGGTAAGGATGGAAACAGTTCAATAGTCTGACAAATACATGCACAGTAATAGTGACTGTAATGATAAAAATAGTAATCTCCTAACATCGTGTATTATATTAGGCTATATGTATGTATATAAGATTCAAACTTTCTAAAACTTATACTTTTTCTTTTGCATACGCAAACTTATTAGTTTTAACTCAAGTGTTCCCTGATGTTATTCCGCATTACGCATTACAATGCGAAACCCAAGTAGATACTTAGAGGAACTTCTAATAGGGGTGTCACCTAACGGATACATAATACCGTAATAGCAAATATCAAGTACCTAGTATTAAGTAAGTTGCAAAGTAGAAAGAAGATATTTAAATTTTAATTAAAAGAGCATGTTTCTGCACCAACTATGACGGACATGCGACCGACACAAGGTTGCCATCAGACAGACAAATCTCATTTTAGAGGTCAAGTCAAACATCACATCCTTGCAGAGGACCTAAAAACGTCACAAATGCCACACGTTCAATGTTTCACAATGGCACTTCGTAAAATCAGTATTTTTATTGCAGCACCAAAAGAGAACATGGCAAATGTACAAGAACCAGCAAACCCTCGTCCGCCCGAGCCTACCCGGCCGCCGCCCCCGGTGCGGCCGCCCGCCGCCCCACACTATCACGCGCCACTTCCGCAGCCCCCAGTCTCTGGTGGCTTATTTTCTTCCATTAAAGATGGCGCAGGAAGTTTCTTAAAAAATTTGAAGGACACTTCTTCGAAAGTTATGCAAACTGTTCAACAGTAAGTTTATTTTTTTATCTTTTTAAACTGTCAATATGAAGCTTCTACATCAGATCCTGGACTTCAACATAACTTTTATTGATACTGTACCCCCCTGCAACGTTTTTAAAATATAATCCGGTTATTTTATTGACACGAACGATATGTCCCTTTTTGAACCCGGACTTTAAGCCTATTCCTGTAAAATAATATAATTTATGGATGGGTGAAGACAAGGCTTGACAAAAATAAGAAATCAAATGTTTTGTTGCAGATCAATAGCCCGAGCAGATTTAGATATAAGTTATATAACAAGTCGAGTGGTTGTCATGTCTTATCCATCGGATCTACTCGAGAGTGCATATAAAACAAATCACATTGAAGATGTCCGAGTAAGTTTATATAGTATTATACACAAGTTTTCACTGCTTTCACCTCTCTGAATCGCTTGAAAACGCTGAAACATTAAAACCTTGATTTATTAAAGTTATATAATCACACCGTCTTACTACAAAAAAGAAAAAGTTTTTTTAATATAAACGATGTCTAAAATTGGATCCTAGAAAGTTTTATACACATGTGTTTAACTATTAAAGGCACTTGCTCCTTCTAAAATAATGTTAGTCGTTTATTTTCTTATCTGTTGAATATTTTTCAGTATGTTAATTAATGAATACTATTTAAATTTTCTACAATTTATGTACATAATATCAACCTCTTCGTTGTTACACCGAATAATCACGAGGCTCGATTACGATTCCTGTCAAGGCAGGCATTTGTGTCATGAACATTTAGATGTCTGCATTTCCGGATCTGGGTGTTTTTAAATTTATTCTGGTGCGTATTTAAGTGTTTTCATGTATTAGAATCGTTAACTAATACCGACAACACAAGCAAACTTTGAGGTTAGATTCAATTTGTGTAATTTGTCCAGTGATAATTATTATTACTATATATTAATTATATAGAATAATTATTATAGTAAATCATTTTCAGGAAATTGAACTCTGTACTGTGTTGTTCTCAAAGTTGTTTCTCAAATTAATCATTTAGCTTCAATTAGGGGCTTTAGAATACGTACCAGAATAAAATAAAATATAAAATCACACAACAAAAAATAAATTAAGTGCCAAAATAGTTATCTCAAAAATCATAGTGTCGATGAACACTCATAGCGACCTAGATCGTGTCCATCAATCATTGCACGTGAGCAAGTCAATAATATGAGTGCTCGAATTTATACAACATCATACATCATAGTTATATGCATAATTTTTTTTGACTGTTTCAATTGATAATTCAGAAATTTTGAGCCCTAATTTGTTAAGACCATAATATACTATATAGCAAATAAATTTAAATTACAGATTGTTCTATAATTTAAATTTATTTGCTATATTACTTGATTAGTTAGTTTTTAATCCAGTGTATTTCCAGATATAGAACTGAAATTTTGTATACAACTTTACTTTGGATATTAAAATATTGATGAGTGTCGTTATCTAATGCCATACCTATACCGTAGCCCAACAATATTGTTATGGTACCCTCATCAGATATGAGGATATATACAGGCTTTAAATAAAAGCTTTTGCTAAGAAATGTATTAATGTAATATGAAATAGAATATAATCAGTATCAGTATACTTTAAACTATATACCTAGTGATAGGTGCTTGCTTTGATGGCCCATTTGACACATTAGAATGGGAATGTTGATTTATTATTTAAAAAAATAGTTAAATGCGAGTTGAATTTATTACTTTTGAATGTGACTAATAGCAACTAATAGCTCATAACATAGTTGTAATAAAACAGAAATATAAATGTTTAATAAAATAATACAAACGTCGAACTGGCCGTCAAAACGAGGTGCTACTATAATTTATTGAGTTATATAATGTGTTATAAAATGTTGGTATTTACTTATTTTCCTTATCACATTTATTTAAGATATACCTGGAGAGTCATCATCCAGGTGGCAAGTACTGCGTGTATACAGTACAAGACGCTCGAGCAAGGTTTCCGCGACGCCAGCTTGTGGTGGACAGCTCATTATGGCCGACGGAAGAACATCGTGCTCCCTTGCTAGCACCTTATTATGCTTTACTACAGCACATGTATCAGTATTTAGGGAAAGACGACAAAAGTGCACTCGTGATAGCATGTCAGGTAATTTATTAACCTTTTTTAATAGATAAGACAGCAATTACGCACATAGATCTCCTGATAATAAGAGACAACGGTGCCCTGTAGGAGCCATTGATTTTGTTAGATTCGCCACTGTCCTGTGGCCAGGGTGTTAGGTCTAGTAAGGCCAAACAACAGAAACAACATTACCAAAGTCCAAACACTGTCATGGCGACTGTAATAGGTAAGGCAGTGGATTCTTACCCGGACAAATTGCTGAACAGTGCTCTGCCACTAATGGAATTGTTTCTAATGGCCCATTTATCCAATGCTTGCCTTTTACGAGCTACCAGAGAAAAAGGCGGATGGTTTATTATACACATGAGAACTAGACCAACACTTTAATATACGTTTTCCAGCTGCATTTGTTTAGCTGTGGACGGACGCTTATTTCATTTTATAGAATAGAATACCTAACGTAAAAGGGATAAACATATATATGCAATTTTCTATTCATGTCCTGCGCGACAATGAGTAATTATTAAGTGCTATAAATTTAGGAAAGAAAGAAAATTATTTAAGCTTTAAGCTTAATTAGTCTTGTGAATTTCAGTTTCTATGTCAGTTGTGTCAACTTGCATAAAGAAAGGTGGTATATCAGTTGTGCTGACTATTGATACCCATTGTCTTATTTTTAAAATGTTTTTATTGAAACCTAAATACTGAGGTGTGATAATTTCGGTGATTCAAAATTACATGCAATATTCTACAGGTGTTAAGCGAAGTAAAAGCCGTATTTTATTACTATTAATATTACTATTAATATTATTATTAATATTACTTTGTTACTTATTCACTAATTCGATGCAACAAAAAGTAACATGTTAAAAAAATCGATGGTAAAAAAAATTGTCTTTCAAGTCGTTTGTAGCCCCGGCCTAGATCGGCTATGTTTGATAATTAGTTCCCCAATTGTTCCTCTGAAAAAAAGGGGTTCCACGGGGGTGAAGTCGAGAGAAATGAAATATGTTAATTCAATGCTATTACAGACTTTTTGAACCCGATCCTGTCGTGTCTCGCACTTAGCTTCATTTACCAGAGTTGAAGGATACATATTCAAATACAGATGATTTATTCTTTTTTTTTTAATTTCTTTAAATTAAAAATCTATATTCGTATAATTATAAAATTCGCATAATTATATATTAGTATATAATTCGTATTATGTAAATCGTGCTAAATTAAAAATCCTTAACTTGTATTTTTTTTATAGGATGGCAAATCTAGATCCTGTATGTTGCTCTGTGGCCTTCTTTTGTACGCTAAATTAGTTTCGATACCAGAAGATGCGTTGCAGATATTCGCCGTTAAGAGAACTCCAATAAACCTACCGCCGAGCCAATTGAGATATCTTTATTATTTAAGTAATATCATAAGGTAAGAATTTTAGGTATAACAAATGTAGCATAAATTGTTTTGTTATTTGACGTATTATTTTCCCCAACTTCGATTTTGTTTTATATTCCTTATTCGCGCTAATGTAATAAACAGTAAAAAATAGTAGCATTTGGTGTGAAATTAAGACCAAATGTTACTATTTTTTAATTGATTGATTGATTATTTTATTGACTGTGGAGTGGAATTTTATTTTTTATTTCTTTTTATTTTGGTCTAAATTGCATTGAATTAAATTTAATTTAATTTCTTTATAATTAGAAAATAAAAGTATACGTCTACATTGATGCATTGGATATTATTGTTTTGATTTAGGTCTTTTGGAATAGAGATTTAAAAGTTTCCGTACCTTTCGAACCGTTCCATAGCTAACACTAACTTTATGAAGACAGAATAAAACATTTACACATAGACACTAACTACCATAGCCGATCTTTTACCTCGCTATCAGTAAATCTTTGGAATGCGCCCGCTTTAAAAGCCCTAGACATCTTCAAAAATATGGTTAAACGTCACTTTCTACCTTCAGTTTGACTTGGTTAAAGTTAACCTGTTTATTTTTTTCCTTGCCATAAAATAATTTTATTCCAATTTGATATTTTGTGTATTATATTTCTTTTTCGTGTATTACAAGCACCATCGCACTCTTTAATTGTATTTCCATGTCATAATGTTGCGTTGAAGAGCTTGTTGATTTGTCGATAAGCTTTCCTTTGTATCACTTACTTTTTTAGTTTTATTTTTAGTATATATTATATTGTTTATGTATTTGGTGGACAATAAAGAGTTATTCTATTCTATAGGCGGTTAAAGTCTTCTACTAAGAAACCTAGATGTAATCAATTTTGGAATAAACATGTCCATATTAGTAATTTAACGACTCCTCCATAAGCATTTGTAAGCGACACACTTTTTTTTTTAATCAGAAAATCCATTATCTTATCAGCTTTCTTATACTTAACATACCCGAGATTTCTTCAGCATAGAATACTTAGGATTTTCATGTAAACTTATAGCCCCCCGTAGAAGTACTTTTGGAGTCGACTTTTAAGAAACAAAGTAGCCTATGTTTAAAACCGTAAACCATATGCGTATAAAACCTCATTAAAATCAGTATTGATTTAGCAGTGGTAACGCATATAGACAGACTTTTACTTTTACAATATTAGTAGTAGGTTTTTAGTATTTATTAACCTAATGTATAATTAAAATGTTTATATTTGTTGTTTCAGACCAGAACCTATTCTGCCGCATTTTAGGCCAGTTTCACTCGTATCTCTTACTATACAACCAGTACCTCTCTTCACTAAAGCAAGGTATTTGTTTTTGTATATATTTTTTTAAAATAACAACAAAACAATTATTTGTAACATTTCACTCATGAAATCACTTGATACCCATGTCACAGGGGTTGATATGCAAATCATAAATTTTATTTTTATAGCGGCCGCCATATTGGATTCAGTATGACGTCATTTTGCTTAAACATTTCGCTAATTATCTCTTGCATTTAAGTCGCGCTATATTAGACTTAAAATTATTTAATTCATTTGTAATCTTAAGAAAATAAAAACAACACAATCGGACCCCAGGAAATGAGCCAAACTTTACTTACAAGGTTATGTTTTTCAGGCAAAAATGGTTGGTAGAAAGATTGCAAGAAAAGATACTTTACTTTTTAGTGTTTAAAAAATGTGTCATCTAAACATTAACAGATTTTCTAAAATTATTCTACAGAGACGGCTGTAGACCCTACCTTGAAGTGTATAATGAAGATAGAATAATTTCACCTCCAATAAGAAGTTACGAAAGCATACATCTATACAATATGGCTGAAGGAAAGGTATGGATTATTTTAATATAAAAATTTCGACTTAAATGAATTTAAATTTAGTATAAGATTGCAATTATATTTAGTATTATCTATCTATCCACAACTTTGTTTGCCTTTTTTTAAACAAACATAGATACACACATACGGGTCGAATATGGAACCTCCTCTTTTAAAGTCGGTTACTTAATCGAGAGGAGATAGGTTCATCAGACGGGTTTTTATATTAGCTTTTCCAAAAACCAGCAACAAAAAAAACATTGCTTATTAATATACTTTGATTAAGATACTACAAGTTGACATTTATTTTTAATCTTTATTTAGAAATTTCTTTCACACAGTGAAAATGGCAATCTTATAAACTCTTATTCTAATAACTTAAACCTAACATAGATTTAACTAATAATTTATTGTATAGGAATGTGTACAGAGTTTTAGCAGCGTCCGATGAGGGGTCAGCTATAATATTCGCTGTTACACCGTGATAACTATAGTTTTTTGTAAACTCTGTAGTGTGCAATAAATAGTTTATTAAAATATGCACTCTGTTGGGCGTGTGTGTGCAGGTGACGCTGCCGCTGGACAGCACGGTGGTGGGGGACGTGACGGTGGTGGCGTACCACGTGCGCCAGCAGCTGGGCCGGCTGCAGCGCGTGCCCATGCTGGCCGTCGCCTTCCACACCGGCTTCCTGCAGTACGACCAGCACGCCATCAAGTTTCCCAGGTACCGCCCGTATTACATATCCCGATCGCTCGTCCTGGCTTCGCTCTGGTCAACATTTATTTTTATCCATAAATATAGCGTGTATTCATTAGTAATAATATATGATTCTGATAGTCAAATCAGTATAGTAGTTTTATTCAATTGAAAAAACAATAAAATCTTTCATCTTCATATATTTAAGAGAAATAAATATACACTTGAGAGCGAGTAGTTAGGGTCGGTTAAAGAAACCTGAATATCTCCAAAATGAAGAAAAAACGTTCCTGCCAAAATAAACTGTATTTTAATATAATAATTTGAAATGTCGTCAGTGAAATAAATAAAACTTACATGTTAATGTGCACTTTGTTTTATAAAATAAGATAATAAAAAATACAACTTGCTTGTTACGAAACGAAAATTTTGTAACACTAATTCTGCTGAAGCCTTTAATGTTCCCAAAATTTTAGTATTTCGTAATACCTCCTCTTTATTTTAAAACATTTTCTACGTGATTTTGCATGCTGTATACCAAGTTTCGGATCCGCTTTTGGGATATATCCATACTCCTCAACTAGAGCGATTTTCAGCTCTGATTTCGAAAACGTGTTAAATTTTGAATCAAATATAGTCTATTTTATTGAGATGATGTTTTTATTTTAGAGATATTCAGGTTTCATTAACCAGGGTAGGTTAATTACTTGCTCTCGAATTTAGTAGTGAATAATAATAAATTTCGTGGGTACTGGATGTATTCATTGATTCTCTCCGATAGGTACTTATTTTTAACCTCGACGGAAAACGAGGAGTGTTATAAGTTTGCGCTCGTGTGTGTGTGTGTGTGTGTGTGTGTGTGTGTGTGTGTGTGTGTGTGTGTGTGTGTGTGTGCGTGCGCGCATGCGTGCACGTTTGCGTCTGTGTGTGTGCGGGTGTGTTCACGTGCGCACGCGCTCGATACGTGTATGCGTGTGCTATTGCGTTGTGTGTGTGTTTGTGTGTTTGTTTGTCTATGCCATCACATCAACACTTTGAACCGATTTCGATGCTTTTTTTTTGTTTGAAAGCTGACGTGATTGGGATGATTCTTAGTTTTTTATATTTAGGTTTTGTCGGGGGTTTGTTGAAAATTATACTTTAATAATGACAAATGGATAATAATGGCCAAGCGCTAA
This sequence comes from Calephelis virginiensis, assembly GCA_002245475.1. Classification (NCBI taxonomy): domain Eukaryota; kingdom Metazoa; phylum Arthropoda; class Insecta; order Lepidoptera; family Riodinidae; genus Calephelis; species Calephelis virginiensis. The sequence continues at coordinate 47,735 of NJDC01008728.1, forward strand.
GAATGGCATTTGTAAAAAATAAGTTATCAACACTGTCATACATATTATAATCATAATACCGGTGCTTACAAGTGTCGATGCAAATGGCAGATCAACTAGTGATCTCAGAAACATAATCACTAAACTTATCCTCACAGACTTAAAATCTGTTTTAGGTGTTGAGTCTTTAGTGCTGTGTATGCATGTTGCACTTTATCGACAATTTTTTTAACGTTTTAGATCTGAAATTGATGGTATCGACGAGTCGGCCCCAATAAACGACCATTTCTCATCCAACGTCTCTGTAGTGATCAGTCTAGTGGTACAGAATGGTGAACGAAGAAAACCACGCAGTGATCTCTGGGAGGAGGATCATTCTTTTCCAATAAGGACGCCAGATGTGCTGTTTTCAACAAACTTAGAAAGAGATGAAACTATTGACAATTTTGGTATGTATTTCAAAAAACTTTTTTTATGGTAGTGGTTCACTATGAGTTATATAGAACTATTAACTAAAATAATATTTTGCAAAGATATGTTGACTAATCAACTTATAAACCAAATACTTACAGCATTCATAATTTGCTGCTAAAATAATATAACGATATAGCTTTTTAAAGCCTAAGTAATTTTTTACTAGACTTTTACTTAGTAACAAATTAAAATATTTATTGTTAAATAAAAGACAGTAGAATTAAAATATACACCTACGGTTACCATGGCGGTTAAATGACATATTCGACGTACTGTTCTTATGAATGTAGATTCACCATACTATACATTTAAAAATTATGGAACAAAGTATGAAGCTCCATTAACGAGTTTTTTACTTTAGTTTATGAATCATATTTATGGCTACCCTCTTCCTGTGTATTTTAAGATATTTAAATAAATTTAGTGTTAGATTTTTAAATTTGTTGAGAATGTGATAATATGTAGCAAACTTAATAAATTTGTTGCGAAATTATATTTATGCATATAAAACTGTGTATATTTACGCAGCTAACCTCCGAAGAGATCCGACAGCTATTCTTCAGACAAGTATGTTTAGTAGTGTGCTTATATTAAACTATTGCACTTTTTACTTATTTTAGTGTTATGTTGATCATATTTTTCGGCATATTCCTATACCTAGTACTTTTTTTTGTATGAAATTGTTTTTAAATCTATTATTTTTGGTTCCAAATATTTCACAACTTGCACCAATAGATGTTTTGAATAATGATCACCTTAGTTTGCATGATTAACAGACTATTTATAGCTCCCATTTTTCTCTCTAGAACATTTCGGTAAATGTGTATATATTAATCAAAAACTGAAGTTTTGTAATAATAATATTATTCAAGAAGGTGAAAATATTTTTCAGTTCAGTATGTTTTTTTTTTTGCTTGACTCGAAAACGCATTTCAAGAATGAATCGTCCAAAATAATACTGTTTTAACATTAATTAGGCAGAGAGGTCCCTATTAAATAGTATGTTATGCGAGATATTATATTAATACACACAAATACTTACAATGTAATTCGCACAAGATATTTTGTTGAATCAGGCGTTACTCAGGGGAAATCCATTGTTAAACATGTCGTTCATCATTGTAACCCGAAAAGCTTTTATTTAACTAAATATCCGCTGAGTCCGGGTAACGTTTGTGAAAATTTCCCAAGTGGCACTAAATGTAATAATCCAAACGGACGTCCTTTTAAACCAAACCAGGAATAGAGTCCGGGCTCTTGAAATAATTCAACTTATGGAAAGTCACACCAGTTCCGCAGAAGGAGCAAAATAAAGGTTTATATTAATCTATCTCGCGCAAGAGTTTGGATTTCTTATTTTCCTAACATTGGTAACGTTTGCAGGTGATACTGTTTGGTCTTGTTTCAATTACACAACATCCAGAGTATCTCGTTTTCGTTAATATATCTTGAGATCTATGTTCGACAAATATAATCTATATAATGTACTTGACGTGGACATCCTAGCCTTAAAGAGACAGGTTATTTGTTCACTTGATAAAAAGCGCGTTGAAAGCGAGTCAGTTTTAGTTGTTACCAATACTATAATCGTGGCTTGGCAACTTATTACTACAGCAAAATTAAAACAGGGTTGTTATACAGTGACTGCAGACTACCCACCAAAGGAAGAAGAAAAGAAGCCCCCCGCGAGGCCCGCTCCCCCCACCCCTCACCGGCCCCCGCCCCCTCAGCGTCCCGACCCGCCCCTGTCTGATACCGCAGACTTCTTGAACCTTAGCGCGGGGCAAAAACCCACTGACACGCAACCAGAGAAGAAACCTAATGAAAAGCTAAAAAGCGGGGATTCTTTTGATTTCTTCGGCATGATGGAGAAAACCAACGAGGAAGGTTTTGGTGATTTTCTGAGTGGCAAAGCTGTGGATAATCCTCAGGTATAATTTATTTAATAAAAATCTTATTAAAATGATATATTGAATTATAAAAGGAAAAGATGAGTCTTCTTCTTCTTCTTCTTTTATAAAAATGGCTATCAATCGTGAGATGAGTCTTTTTAGGTTTTATCTAAATTTCTACGTTCAAATTACTAAAACAGTGAATGTTGTTAGTGTCTACGGTTATTATCTGTATTTATTAAATTAATTATGAAACATAGCTTTTATTTTATATTTAGTTGTTCAGCGTAGAATAGATTTTCATACAAACTTACATTCCTCATTATACTCGTTGGGGTTGATTTTTGAAAAATGGATAGCTTTGGTTATATGATGTTTAAATAATAGATGTTTGAAATCATACCCGATTTAATATTTAATTTAACTATATGCGTATCAAGTTTCATCGAAACCGGTCTAGCGGTTTAGCCGTTAAAACGTGACAGACAGATAGATTGGACATATTTTATGGGCAATTTGAAATTACTAAAAATATTTTTGTTTTCGTAGCCATTTTCCTCGGAGTCTATATTCGGAGACCTACCCGCTCCTACAACTAATACAAGCAAAGGCAACGTGAATTCCAGTGATCCTCTTAATTTTGACCCATTCGGCCTGAATGAACCCATACCCAAACAAGATGCGTTGCTGACTCCTCAGCTAATAAAGGAAGAAGGTGAGTGTTTAATAGCTAGTTTGCCGACCAGTACTTTTAATAATTTAATTATAAATAAGATATTGAAAATTATAAATAAAAAAGTATCCTTACTCCCGTATCCTAGAAAAAGTAGGCAGAGGTATAACCAAGTCACCCAAGATTAGCCGCAGGGTTTTGTTTTGTAAGAAAATTTAAAAAACACATTTTTTATCACACATCGAGAAAAACCAGGACCTTATGTATTCAACGGCTAACACCAGACCTCTGGATCACGGAGGCGGTTATTTTTAATGTCCGGTTTGCCTAAATTTTGTTCTCTACTTGGATTGTAACATTTTAATTGTTAAATAAATGTAATCTTAATTTGCTTTTATATAATATGAAATATAGTTTGTATATTTTTTTAATAGAAAAAAATTAAGCTCACAAAGTTTATTAAAATATAACAAACAATTTGAGGAAGATAGGTTCTTGTTTTATCTGTGCTATATATTTTTGAGATGGTTTTATAATTTTTTTATTGTTTTACGCGGGAAAAGTCGCAGTCAGTTACTTATTATTAAAATATTGGTGTTTTTATGTAGTACGGTCAGCAAGTGTGCCACCCGAGCGGGAGCGACGGGACCCGTTCGCGGAGCTCGGGCTGCTGGGAGACTCGCTGGGGGGCGGCGGGGGGGCCGCGTCCGCTGGCCCCACCNNCGCCGCCACACACACGCCCGCGCGTTCTCCTGCCCACCAACCAGACTACAGGTACTGCTATATCTATACTTGTTTACTGACTATTGCACTTGGTACTTGACAAGCACACTTGCTAAAAAAGGGCTGCTTAAAACGAAACAGTACAATACCGCGTCATGACATGCCATCACGGGATTATCACTTGGTACTTTTCGGTTTTGTATGGAAAAGCAGCTTTGCTTATAGTTTTCACTTTGCACACTAGATGGCATTAAAATAAAAAAAAAATATCACTATTTTGAGTGAGTGTAAGCATCTGTCATTAGTTATGTTTAATTCGTTTGCATCAATTTACTGCCTGATTTTACAAAATATGGTTTGAGTTAATCAAAATAATGCATGAGTCATCATAAACGAGGTTTAAAGTAAAACGGTAACATCCCAAGATCACTGAAGTGCGACATGAAGTTGCGACTTCGAGAAAACTTCACGAATCCTCAACTTGTGCACAAAAGTACCACCAAAATAATCTTTTTTCCTGATTTATAACGGCGATTCAATAAAGGTGAAAAAAAAGCGTAAATTTTTTTTCCGATTCCGCGAAAACTCAAACGAAAAATTGAATTAAATTACACACTTATAATATTATTATTTTTACATTTGTACAAAAGATTCATTAAACCGTGTCAAAATAATTTTCCGTATCCTATCCAAATACGAAAAATAATTATTCATCTTTATTTTAAACGCGAAAAATTTAAGGGAAATTTAACTAAAAGATGAAGCATGGAATGGCATTGAAATGGGCTCCTAAACGCATAGATTAATGTACTACTAGCGGAGCCTAAGCTTCAAATACTTTTAAGCCTTCTGTATACCACTACTATTCGAAGAACTGTTCTACACCAACGTGACGAACTCCGAACGATGAGTGTGTGACGATCAGATTCCAGGTAGTTCTTAATTTTTTAATTATTACAATATATTCAAATGTTGTCATAAAAATTTAATCTTGTCAAACATCGCACAAAAATACCAAGATCTTGTAAGTGAAAAATATTGTAATTAAATTTTACATACGTAAGGTAAGGGGGTTTTACGTACATTTACATATAAAACGTCTACAAAATCGTTAGCTTAAAGTGGTAATACGTAAGCGAATAAACTGTAAACACTGAAGCTAAGTACACATTTTCGTGTTCTTTTCTTAAAAATATGGCTTTTAACTATTTTTTACAACTTGTAATAGTTTTTTATCGCACTACTTTAATACTTTAATGAAATGGTGTTTTATTTTGGTTATATTAAATAATTTGGTTTAATTAATTAAAACATTTAACGAGT
>NJDC01008728.1:53127-91940 GCA_002245475.1 Calephelis virginiensis
CTATTCGAAGAACTGTTCTACACCAACGTGACGAACTCCGAACGATGAGTGTGTGACGATCAGATTCCAGGTAGTTCTTATTTTTTTAATTATTACAATATATTCAAATGTTGTCATAAAAATTTAATCTTGTCAAACATCGCACAAAAATACCAAGATCTTGTAGGTGAAAAATATTGTAATTAAATTTTACATACGTAAGGTAAGGGGGTTTTACGTACATATACATATAAAACGTCTACAAAATCGTTAGCTTAAAGTGGTAATACGTAAGCGAATAAACTGTAATCACTGAAGCTAAGTACACATTTTCGTGTTCTTTTCTTAAAAATATGGCTTTTAACTATTTTTTACAACTTGTAATAGTTTTGTATCGCACTACTTTAATACTTTAATGAAATGGTGTTTTATTTTGGTTAGTTAAAATTGCCCGATTTTCTGATACAACATTTAACGAGTTTTAAAATTTTACTCTTGCAACACTGATTTTAATTTGTCAATTGTCAGTCTTAGTGATTTTTCTAATTCCGAAGTTTGCGATTTCTACTTATGACCTGGCTACGTTGTATGGACTTACGTGATAATGTGTTAAATACATAACGAATCGTCAAATACATCTCTATTATTTACAGGAATTTGGTTACAATTTACTTGACTACATATTACTCGTTTCGAAGGGAATGTTTTGTCGTTCATGATGATATTTTGTATAACTTTAATCAATATGTAAGACTATTATGTGTTTCATTTACTTAGAATTTGGAAGAACAAAAGCAATAATTCGAGAATAAGCAAATTGAGGTAGGAGCTATACGAGTACATATATACATTTTATATTCATGCATATATACGTTGCAAGCAGTAGGTCCAGCGTTGCGCAGTAGATGGCAGTGATCAACCACATTAGCTGATGTCTCTAAAGACCTATTATTCAATGTACTTTTTGCGTGCCATTAAATAAAAATCTCTATAGTGAACCTAATCATTTGATATCAGCAATGTAATAATAATGTCTAATGTATAGCTATAATTTTATTATATTTACATTGATTCCGGCAGACGGCGCTACTGTCGGAGCATCGAATATTATATTGTAGTAGCTGTTAAGGTCAAGCGATACGAAATTTACTGAGTCGGCTAGTTTATATAATAGATTTATGGAATCTCTAAATAAAATAAATATGAAACCTCACAATGTAACGTCCAAAGCCATAAATTTTATTTTTGTATGTACTTTATTACTTTTACTCGCACTGTCAAGACGAATCTTACGAAACGTTTAAGCCGTCCGCGTTATTGCAGTTAATATAAAAATCAAGTGATGCCAATTCTGAAAGTACATTGGCTTAAAAATTTGCGGGCGTAACATTTCTTACAAATATTACACGACATCTTATGATTACCTAGTAAAATTTATACCGCTTAATAAAGTTTGAAATACAACCTTATAATTACCATGTATGTTATAGAAATGCAAATATATGCACGTATCAGACATATTGTATTTTGCAGAATAAAATAATGCACTTCTGACTTTTTTACAGTCGTACCAATTTTGAGCCGGCAAAAACTCCCGCAGAAGAAAAATCAAAAAAGTCGACGGATGTTTTTGGAGATTTACTGGGTAGCCAAGGTTACGATTTCGCTAAGCGAGATACCGGTCCCAAGACAATAAATGCCATGAGGAAAGAGGAGATGGTTAAAGAAATGGATCCAGAGAAGTTGAAAATACACGAATGGGTATGTAGTGTTTATAATCGAAATGGTAGTTTCCGATTAGTAATTTTGTTAGATCGTAGCGTATTATAATATCACTACATAGTATATAACAAAGTCGCTTCCTCTGTCCCTATGTCCCTTGGTATTAAAACTACGCAACGGATTTTGATGCGCTTTTTTTAATAGATAAAGTGATTGAAGAGGATTGAATTGTATATTTCATAACCGTGCGAAGCCGGGGCGGGCTGCTAGTATATCATATAATACATATCTGCCTAAGTATAATTTATCGAAACATCGCCCTTTTTAAAATTAGTTTTTTTTTGTGCCAGTTTATGGCAGTTGTGCAAGTCTACCGGCTACTCGATTCTCGAGAACCGGACCGGAACATGACACTATTAATATTTTTAAGTACAAGAGATTTAAGTTCAACCCATGTTCTTAAATTAATGAAAGCTGGATAAAAGCATAATATATAGTAGTTTTCTTGTGAAACCGATAAAGATCCCAAAATATAATTTGAGTTTTGAAAAGTTCCAGAAAGTTCTGTTAATACACAGATACGTCCTTGTTACGATAGTTATACTAGCGGTACGCCGTGGTGGCCACTTCGGCATATTACAGTAGTGATGTGAATGTCAGTTTATTTTCGAAAAAATATAATCAAATATAGTAAGTGGAATTTGTGAGTTTTTGTATTTATAACTACATTTTATAATATGGCAAGTATAAGTATAATATCGCCTCTGTGGTCTAGCGGTTCAGTTGTTGGACTTGACTGTATGAGGTCCCGGATTCGAATCCCTGGTCGGGCAACAAAAGAAAATTGGGTTATTCCAATTTTCTAATTGAAAAAAATGTTGCCCGGGATTGGACATGTACCCGGTCGGCGATAGGCTTGCCACTGAGGGACATAGTGTCTTCGGCTAGTCGTGGGTGCCCTAGTTGTGCCTCTGCCAAGGGCTATGGGGATATGGGCGTGAAGATACGTTTTTTTTTTTAAATAGTAAAATGAAAAATAAAAATGTTTTCTTTAGTAATACAAATGTCAAACCAGCCATCATAGTGTGCCTTTAGTATACGTAGGTCACACTATAAGTTTAGCGTAACTTAAAAAAACAATATGTTATGAGCAAAATATTACGTTTATTGCATTTTAAAATAATGTCCTTTACATTTTAACATTTTTTAATGCGATCGAACCATTTTTTTAAAACCACAGATCTGAAGGCATGTTTTCTACGTGCTGATTGAACGCTATCACTGCCTGTTCGGAGTTGGTAAAAGTAAAACCTCTCATCAAAAGTATGAGTGACTGGATGTACTTTTTCTGAGCTAAAAATGACTTTGTTTTGTTGGCCGTGTGGCTTTTGGGTCGTCTTTCGCGAACTTTTTCTAACACCCTGGTAACAAATGGTAGAAAACCTCTCGGCATTAACACTCTTTTGATCTTCAAGTGGAATTGTACAAATGGGACCCGTAGCTGAGAAAAGAAACGCGATATTTTTTTTACCAACCTTTCTCGCTTGTTTCACTTTTGTTAGCCTGTTCTCATTTTCAAACACCCATTCAGAAGATTGCTGTTTTTATTTCGGGTTCAAAACAATAAATCCACATTTCGTCTACTTTGACAATGCCATAAACAGCATTAGAATGTCCGTGGTCGTACTTCAGTAGCATCTGTGAGCACCATTCCACGCGAGCCTGCTTCTGCTCCGCTGTCAGTTCAAGAGGGATCCAACGTCAACAAAGTTTCCCAACTTTCAATTGTTCGTGTAAAATTTTCTGAATTTGGCTCCTACCAATCCCCAAATAGTCCTCGAATTATCTCATAGGTAATCCGGGGGTTTTCTCCAATTAACCGCTTAACAGTAGCCACAATATTTTTGTTTACGGCAGTTGAAGGCCGCCCTTTACGAAATTCCTCATGTAAAGAAACTCGACCTGTCTCAAATTCAGCAAACCAACGCCTCTCGGTGCTCAAACTAGGTGATTCTCTCTCAAAAGCATTTTGAAGACTAGCGGCACAGTCTTGCGAAGAAAAAGAACTTTTAAAATCATAAAATATCATCGCTCTAAAATCTTTTCAACTTAATTCCATTTTCGTTGCGTACGTAGAACTTTGATGTGTGATAAAAAAACAATTGACAAATTATTTCCCGCCAATTGTGTTTTTATTACTAAGAATGTTGTAACGTTTTAAAAATATAAAATTCGAAACTCTAATAGTTCCAATTAGCTAGAAGTGCAAAACTTTTAGTGTGCCCCATGAACAGAGTTGTTTCCGTGTATTGAACATCTTTCAGATACTATTATTGAAATAACTTTTTTAAAATTCTTATCCGTTTCTCAGTTTTTCTGTTGCAACAAAACTACTGCTTCAACTATAATCCGGTTTCCATTGATTTAAGAAAACCCTCTCCTCTCAACTTGTAATAAATGAATGAATGCGATATCCGTACTGTCCAGACGGAGGGCAAAAAGGCGAACATCCGCGCGCTGCTGTGCTCGCTGCACACCGTCGTGTGGGCCGACTGTCGCTGGGCGCGCTGCGACATGGCGCAACTCGTGTCGCCCGCAGACGTCAAGAAGAACTACAGGAAGGCCTGTCTCGCCGTGCATCCCGACAAGGTGACATAGCATATAGCATCTATATATTAATACGTGATGCCAAAACTTTGGAGCCCTTTTTACGAAAATTGCGCGGACGCAGGAGCATAAATTTTGGCACACTTATAGTTTATGGGTAGAAGAAGTGCAGAACGCTAATATTTTTTAATAATAATGCTTATACTGTACATTAAATCAATAAATAAAACATTACCCACACTACTATGCATTTGACACACACAAACAATACAGATAGCGCACTAAAAAATTTGGTAACAAAGTAGTTGGTCTTGAGAAATGAAGATGGCGTTGTTATCAACAAGATATTAAAATTTATTATGGCCGAATTTCGACCAATGGGCGACCACTAGTTCATCTAAACAGGCTTAGAGCTCTTACACACGAATGGCATGTCACCACCAGCATAGGTAACTGCAGTCGTCGATGCATCGGCGGCAGTCAACAGGCGTCAACGCTTGCCGTCACAACTGCTCTCAGCTAAATACATACTCGTGTTGTAGGTGTTAATCGATAACACATAAACACATACCGAAATAACTGCAATGATCACTCAGATTCATCGCAAAATTATTATTAAAAATTCAATTTTAATAATAAAAAATATTCTTGGCCAAATTACATATATTGATCTAACCCAAAACTAAGCTAATTTATGCTTATGTTATAGGTGTAAGACGACGATACTAATACATAAAAATACTAAGATACCGGTAAAAAAAATTAACGATCTGCCAGACCCGGAAATATAGAAATATTTTTTCTTCACACAAATACCTTCCCCTCTGGGGAATCGAACCCAAGCCTTGCGGTTGGTCAGTAGAGTGTATGATGACGCCTCGGCCAACGAGGGACTCGATAAACTAACAATTGACAAATTTAAAATTAGTGTGTTCAAAATATTTGAGTAACCCAAAAAAAAATCCTAATCAAACATAATTCAATATACCATATTTTAAAACACCACAACCGCACTCTATGGTAAATAAACTCGCATCTGAAATTCCATCAAAATTGATTCAGGGAAACTGAAGCACGTTCTAAAATTTTATCGGCTCAAATAATTATTTTCTCTTTGATAATCTAGGTAACAAGACGAAAAACGCTCTATTTCTAACTTAACCGATAGAAAAAGAGGGGTGTTATAAATTTGACGTGTCTGTGTGTCTGTCTGCGGCAACATAACTCCTACACGATTGGACCTTTTCGATGCGATTGTTTTGTTTGAAGCCTGACGTAATTATTCTCAGCTACAAATTATGAATCGGTTTTGTCGGATGGTATTTAATCTTTTTTAATTTTAAGATTTTGTTAACTGGTAATTATATCCAATACCGTGTTCGTTGAGCGTGAAGTGTATGTTAGAATGAAAACCATATGAGACAATGGTGATGATTCTGCTGTTCACAAATTAAATTTATTTTAGATGCATGCTATCTTTTTCAAATGAAACAAGAAAAAAAATAGAACGTTTAGACATGTCAGATTAGTCGGGACATGTCAAATTGCGATGTTTCTAATCAACGTTTTCCGAGTGATAGATGTTTTAAACGTCTATAGAAATGTCGTGTACAGGCTAATTTGACAGCACTAAAAGTGTTTTGTCTCTTTCTATTACTTTCGTTGAAAGAAGATAGCGATAACTTAAAATTAGTTTAGTGAATGCCCAACAAAATTACCACCAATTAAGTCTAAATTCGTTGAAATATAATCGAAAGATAATATGGTTTTGTTTAAGTAAGAGAAGAGATAACAAGAGCACGGCTCTCTTAATGGTAAAAGACAACTGTGGCATATGACACAGTAGATCATAGATGTTGTAGGTGCATGATGACATGTCCTAAGTATGTTATGTCAATTGTGTAATTTGTGTTAACGTATCAATATATTTAATGTATTTTTACAAACTAATCATTTTTTTCCAGCAAATGGGAACACCAAATGAAAACATAGCTAAAATGATCTTCATGGAACTTAATAACGCTTGGAGCGACTTCGAGAATGATTCCAAACAACAGAACCTATTCCAATCATAAAATGTTTAGTAAAATTGTGCCCCAGTTATACAGTGTAGGATAGATAGCAACGAATAATAAATAATGCGTTGTGAATTTGTCGCTTTGTTGGATAAATCGATCAACGTCCCCCTTACTTTATTGGTAGACATTTCGGATTTAATTCTACTGAGTCAGTTCCCGCTCACGCGGCATTAATCATTTTTAACGGACTTCAATCAGAAGTATTTCCTACATCACTTATTTGATTTTTCTAAAACAGCATTGATATCGAATACATTCGATCAAAATTAATTTAATTTTTTTGTGATTCATAAACAAATATATATCGTTTCCAGGATAAGTTTTAGATATGAAATTATCTTAATAGACTTCGATATCTATGTGACGGCTCTTGGTGAAACTTCGGTTCAAAACTTGGTGAAAGTTCAGGTGAAGTTTCAGTATCACGCATCTTATTCTTATCCAACAACATACTACCGCGGTAATAATACCAATGTCATCTTGAACTAAAAAAGTATTATATACTTTATATTTGTAAATTCTAAAGCATAATGGCCGTGAGTATTCTTAATAAACCCGTAGGTATTAAAAAAATAGTAATACCTTGTGATAGTTTACAAGTGTCTTTTAGGCGGATACCACATTGCCGGAGCAGTGTGCGGCAACCTTGAAATAACGCCGCACGGAGAAACGGTGGCTGTGTGTCTTATCGTACTGCTTATGTATACAAATAATTATTTTTCAGTACAAAGTTAAACTCCGCATTACCGCAGACCGGAGCGGCGTGTGTGATATCCGCCTTACTAATTGCATTCCATATAAAAAAATGAAATTTCATCCAATAAGGACAGTTAGTGGGGACTTTGATGATCCATAATATATGTATTTAGAAAAATGCGAAGCTTATGATTCTTGTAGATTTTTATAATTGTACGCATTTCAATAGTGAGTATTAAGTTGTGGAGGGGGTGTTTTAGAAAATGAGTGTAGAGTTAGTGGCAGCAGGGGTATTTAATTGATATTAATATTTATACAGTTGTGATAAAACTGAGCATTTTTTGTTGGTTAGAACGCGTTAACCTGGAACCACCAGGAGAATTTGAAATTCTTTTTACTTTGACAGGCGTAAGGAAAGTTATAAACTCAGTAGCATTATGCGACGCCCTGTAGCCGCGTTAGAAAGCAAGTATCTTATGCTGGAAATTTTCAATTTATTACATAATCATTATTTTTATCTATAAAACACCATTCCACTGTAGATAAGGCAGGAATGGAACTCAAAATGTCATAAAATTTATCCTACTATACAGAAATATCTTTTTGAGTTCCATATTATATGTTTTTAGTATTGTATTTCCTCATACATTTCTTTGCCTACTTTCATAGGAGGTGCAGTGATTAACATTTAGATTTGTATAAATATGGTGATAGAATGGGTTGTCAAATTCAGGTATTTTGACATAAGGGAAATTAGTGTTAGTTACACTATTTATAACTCAGAACGGCTGAACTGATTTGGCTGAAAATTGATGAGGAGTTAGCTTTGAACCAGGAGGACATAGGATACTTTTTATCCAGTTCGACTGTGAGGAAACTGGGAAAAACATTTTAATTTTTCCCAAACAAACTGAACGGGTGAAATGAAGTTCGCTGTAGCAGCTAGTTTTAAAATAAAAATGTGCAGTCGGGTAATTTATTATTTTCATTACTAAGGATAGCCAAGAGATATCTGCCGCCTATAGTCACAACTGTTAAGTGGATATAAACTTAAAGGAAGTTTATATAATTTCAACATCTGCATGGTGTAATATTATATTACTTTTAAATCGCATCTGCATATTCCTAGGCTACAACTAGCAAAATAATAAAGACTTAGTAGTCATTTAAAACAGAAATTGAAGATATTTTCATTGCTTGAATGGATATATATTCTGATACCAGTTAATGGTAAAACCATAAAATATATATATATTTTTTCGAGGTGGACTGAAATCGTACTTATAGAACACATTTAGTTTTATTTGATCCGAATATTAGATTGTCGGGTGGAATATAGAAACATATAAGTAGCAAGAACAACTGAGTGTGAATTTTACGATATGAAATGTTGTAAATATGTAATATGCAAATGAAACTAAAATATGTTATAAAATTCTTTATATTTTAATTATTTCTGTAGTATATTTCTAAGAGTTGAGTTTACTCTAGACACACACATATAAGGCAGCAAAATAAAAAGCCATTGGTAACATTGGTAATTATAATTATAAACTAACTAAATTTATTTATGTTTAGTTTCCAATAACACAAAAATAAAAGAGAGGGAGCATTTTAGACATGTCAGATTAGTCCGGACATGTGACAGAAAACAAAACAAGGCAAAGGTTATTTTTTTTTATTTCCGAGTTACTTTTTGTAAGATGAATGCTTTATGTATATTTTAGATTTGACCAATTTTGTATTGTATTTATTTGCAAACATTATCAAAATATTTGGTAAGGAGTAGGTGATTAAGATTTTATTTACAATTTAACAAGTTTTACAAATTGGTCTAATTATTCATTTACAGCTTTTATGTATTCGAGATGGAAATACAGGTTTCTCTGAAATAGAATTAATTATGTACAATTAACGAAAACCAATGTAAAATAAGATTCACTAAAACGTTTGTAGGTCTGCTAGCACAAACTAGTCAAAACTAAATTAAAATTAGTTTAAATTAGTTTAAATTATTTGTAATAATTTTAGGATTGATTTATTTTTTATTTTTAGACTAATATCATTATAACCTTAAATTGATTTTAGTTTAATTTAGTCTATTTCGTGCTAACAGAATTGTCAAAGCTAACACAAAAAGAATACCAAAAGTATTATTGCTGTACAATTTTGTTTAAAGATAGGATCAATGCATAATTAACAACAATGTTATTGTTAAATATATTCTAAAGTACTCCAAGAATTGTAATTAAAGTCTTTGTTACACTAGAACACAGACTATAATATCTCAAAATTTAAGTACTTTGGGCTGTTATTAAAAATATACTGTTGCTTAGCTTCTTTATCCGAATATTTTGGGAGGGTGAGAATGATTGCGCTATTGTAATTGTTTATATTTTGTAGATGTTAGGAGCATAGCGCTAATTTAAATTTCACTCACAATTATTAATGTAATAAAGTTTGTGTATATTTTGCTTAAAGTAAATGTAACACTGATGATAAACTGTTCATAAAATAAATATTGTTTATGCAAATATTGCTGTTGTTTTTGTTACTACCGTTAAATCCTTTAGTTAACGGCCTTACTCAGAAAAGCCAATTGTCTTTTAGTGAGTTAATAAGTCGAAATTTTCAATACAAATTGTGACATAATGATGGATCAAATGTTAATTGACGTCTCTGAGTGCGGCCGTAAGTTTTTGTACGTCTTAGAAGGTATATACAGGGTTACTTTGAAAAGACCGGCCAAATTTTAATATAACCGAGTAAAGGCTTAATTGTTTGTTTAAATATTATTGCCAAATTGTAATATTTACTCTTATAACCATTCGCTTAATACAGTCCTCAAAAATACTTCACTTGTTGTCACGCTACGTCGTATCCAGTATGATTCATGACGTTACCATGACGGTCGGTGGGAACCAGTTTTATGCTTTGTTTACGTTATATCTACGCAGTTTGTATTTTGCGCCGGATAAAAATGTAAAACGGTTTTTTTTTTAATTTTTAGTTTTGTCATAGATCGAAAGTGTTATCGAATCCAAACCGTTTCTCAAAATTTGGCTGGTACTTTATCTGTAACCCTGTACATTGTCTTTGGTATTATTAAATTGACTAACATTCATAACACAAGCATATAATTTATTATTCCAATAATATAGATCCTTTTTTTAATATATCCATTTTTTGTTGAAACGAAAAGCAAAAAAAGGTTCAGAAGTTATGTAACTTAAAAAAAATAATGTTTGTTTTTTAAAGAGAACTATCCCACAAATAGATTTCTTGATTTTAACAATGACAAGTCGTTAATGTTTTATTGGCCGAACTAATCTAAATGATTGGGATGATTATTAAAACGCTAAACCAAAACAAATAATTGAGATAAGATCTTTCTGAAAACAAAAGATTTTTCTTGAATTCTAAAATCCGTTGCGGAATAGGCGGAGAGTATTGAGTGCCAAATGTTAGAATTTCTACAGATTTGCCCAGCTTTCTTTACACTCATTAACTCTTTTCGTACAAACATGTCGTTTTTGAAGACAACACCACCCACGGATTAAACTCGACTGTTTTGATCGCGAAATGTCACCTTGGTATCTAGGTACAATTATCCACATTCGCATCTGTTTTGTCAATCTTTCATCTACTATTCTTTCTACAATATCGAACCAATACGCATCTTTTGTATAAGATAAAAAAGCAGTTAGGCTGATTATAAATTAGAAATCATAGATGCTCTGTGTAAATCTACTGGCGACCTTGTATGTAACACGACAATGAAGAACGTTTTTTCACTATGACCACCATGAAGGCTAGAGAAATAGGTAAGCTGGTAGTACTCATTCAGTCGGCTGCTGCAAGGCATGATTAGGGTGTATTCTTTGCATAGCACTACCAGCTAATAAATCACAGAAAAGTACTAAACTAATATTCCTTATGTTAGATTATTGATCGCCTGTGGTCTAGCGCTCCGGCGTCGGACTTGACTTCTTGAGGTCCCGGGTTCGATCCCCGGGTCGGGCAACAAAAAAATATAGAAAATGTATATATTTTCAATTTTCTAATAAAAATAACTTTGCCCGGGATTGGATATCTGCCCTGTTGACGATAGGCTTGCCACCTGTCACATTGTGTGTAGTGTCTTCGGCTAGTCGTGGGTGCCCTGGTTGTGTCTCTGCCTACTCGTTCGGGGATATGGGCGTGAAGATATATTTTTTTTAATTTTTAACAGGAACAGGTATTTGTATGATGAACGTGGATGTCTGTCTGTGTCATTAATATGTAATTATTAGTTTTTTTAAGTGAGCTCCATGAACAAGCACACGGTTCCCCTGATGGTAAGGGATAACAGTGGCCTGTAAACACAACAGATATTAACGATGCGTTGCTGTCTTGAGGACGGGATGGAAGGCCTATTGTACAAGTACCGGGCCAACCGAGTCATTATGGCGGCAGATAAGGCTTATCCCTACCAGTACCACAAAGTATCTATCTTCTACTATACATGTGCTCCCGGATTGGATTTGTGGGTTGGGCAACTAAAAATTTGTTTTTTCAATTTTATAATAAAAACAATGTTGCCCAAGATTGAATACGTGTCCAGTTGGCGACAGGTTTGTCACCTGTCACAGTGTGGGACGTATCTTTTATCGGCTAATCGTGGGTTAATGGCTTAACCCGCCCTCTTACGGTGTACAGGCGTGGAGATACTTACTTTTTTGCATTACACATATTTTTTATCTTAAGGAAACCTCAATTGCTTTATTTATTCTTATAGATTTGGTTTAAATAAAAAAAACTGCAATGTTTCTTCTAAATGAGGTAAGTATAGAGAAAGTAAATGGGCAAGATACAAAAACAAAATAAAAAATCATTATTTATTTAATTATGCTAGCTTTCTTCAATTTTTATATCTAAGCAACCATATCGTTCTAGAAGCTCCTGTTTCTTTCTCCTTAATAACGCTTCCTCTACATCCTTCTGCGACGGCACGGCGACATGCGTTATGCTGACTTCATCGTCTTCTATTCGTTTGTCATCAGGCTAAAAATGATAAAATCTCAATTAAATTATTTCGTCAATACATACCTACATCATTTTTAGTACAAAAAAATAGTTAAGTAATCTTTAACTATTATTTATTACTTATAATTGAATTGGTCAAAGACTTCTCGTTGCTAAACCAGTGTAGTACTACTATTTAAAGTATGCGCTTTACCCCTTTTTACACTTTATACTTTTATTTTTAAATTGGCTGACCTAATCTTAATTTAAGCGAAATGATTAATTATGTAATAGCAACTCTATACAGATATCTATAAAATACATTCGGATTTTCTAACCTTGACGAATATAGCCGAAGCGCATAATTTAAATAGTATGTACTATACTCAACCTTAATTAGGCTATACTTACATCTTCTGGATAAATATTCTCTTCCTCGGGCAAATCTTGATTTTTATTTTGTTCTTTGTTCCGCTTCCATTCTTCAACTGCTATTGCAATTGCTGGAAACAAAAATAAATGCAAAAAAGATTACACTTATGATTTACATTCTGTGCTTGTCTAGTATGCGCGCCTAACACCGACTTTAACTCCTGATAGTCTTGGACAGAATATACCATCTTTACCGCCTGGCAGATCGTAAAAGGCAAAGTTTACATTACATGGTAAATGGGTAATTACCCACATAACTAGAGTTATGCGCAGCAATTTGATCGGGTTTTTTTCGCGTTGTAGGGTAGGGTCTGTCGTACTATCGTGCAATCACGTTGTATCGGTAACGTGGCCGGAGACTTGCGCAAGAGGCCTAATATTTGTTAGCTGTAATGGATCTCGTGAAGAACGAAAAACACTAAAATAGTACATCTTTGTTTAACACAAAAATCTATGACTGTATTGGTACTTGGCCGTTCAGTTAAAACTCTTGAATGACAGTATGTTTTTCCCACCCTCTTTCTCGGCGGCTTCCTCCAGCGGCTCGAGCAGGCCGTCGTCGTCGTCGCGGTACCCGTAGTAGTCCGCGTCCACGTCCCGCATCAGATCCGCGCGCGTGCGCCGCGGCGGGGGAGGCGGCTCTTGCTCGAACAGCTCTCGCACACCTGCATAGTTTAACACCATGGCTAGGCAAACGGGCAAGCGATTTTCTCATACATATCTTCACGCCATGCAGAGAATATCGAGTGCCAAGTGTCACGATTCCTACATTCTCTACTCTTTTCATACAGACATGTCGGTTTCGGAGATACCACCTTTGATTGTAATCAATTCAATTATAATTATTGAATTATAGATTATTATTCCTCCTGGGTATGTCGAAAGTTTATTTATATTATCTTTGGTAATCTTTCGGTTTATCTTTAAACCGTCGGTTAATCTTTGGTATCCTGTTTATACCTCTGCCTACGTATTCGTTGATACGGGCGTGAATATACTTATTTACTCTTTCTTGAGGGCTCCCCGTTTTTTCAATTACAGAAAATATAGAGACTGTAGCGCATAACGCTGAGGTCAGGTAATTTTTAGTTGGAATGTGCATCGGTTTTAAAAATGCGTTGTCAGAGTGTATAAAAGTAAATAAAAACACATTTAAAGACTTAGCTACCTCATTATACAAATAAATTAATTAAGGTTTTTTTTTGTTGATTATTTTTTTAAATGAGTTTATAAACAAACTATTACTAACGATAATAATCATCATCATTTCCACAATACCTTGTATTGTTGTATAATAGAAAAAGTGTTATTTGAAAATTAAATATACAATGGAATTTCACCAAGTGCCAATGCTGAAAAGTATATTTTGTAACGATAATGTAAATAAAGGTTTTATTAGCTTCAACTTTAAGAACAATCTTATATTTCTCGTCAATCTTATATTTTTTGCTCGAAAGCAGTAATTTTCAATGCTCGACTATGCTAAGTTGAAGTTGAAATATTAAACATTGAGTATTACGCATAATAATACACTCTAGCACACATAATATTCTATTTAAATTATGCGCCTCGGTATATTTCGTGTTAACGAATTCAACCGATCAAGAAAGTGATCGTCGTTTTAGTCGCCAATACTCGTCAGTACCTGTACTGTGATGGAAGTGACGGCACGCAATATTTCAGTATTTATAATTGTATAGAGCTGTATTATTATTGTATTATTTATGTAATATCACAGTATGTAATAATAATAATAATAAATCCTTTTTTTTCGGACAACAAAGATCCATATTTGTAATATCAACTCTATATATAGATATCTTTAAAATATGTACATTCGGATTTCCGAAGCTGGACGAATATAGCCGAAGCGCAAAATTTAAATAGTATACGTGTATTGTATTTGATATAGCAAGACCAATAGAGAATCTTAATACTCCTTAAGAGACTGTATGACCACGTTATAAAGAGGAACTAACCCATTTTATTGAGCGTATAAATGTGCTTTTTGGAAGCCAATTCAACCTATGTTGTATAACAAGGGTGATACTGAGAAAATTATATATGTATGCTATAACGAATGTAACTGGAAATCCGCAACTAGCCTGTTTAACGATAAAACCAAGAACGAAGCTGGGCTAAATATTTACCTGGTAAATCTTTTGCAGCACCAAAGTATTTGTAGCCTCTATTCCCTGGAACTTCTTTTCCATCCTGGTCCAACATTTTCGGTCCAACACGAGCATGGTCCGGACCACCAAGCGCTTTAATTTGCACCTCCCAATGTCTTTTCTCACGCATAAGTTTATTTATCTCGTCGTTCAAGTCACGTATCCGAAATTCTCCAAGTCCAGCTGGAAAATATTAAAAAAAAGTTTAGTTTTATTTCTAGCAGTGGTTTTGGACTTACCAGCATCCTCGTTAATTTTTGATGACGATGTAGTTATATTTTACCAGTAACATTACAACATATTATTCCCAAAGCTACTCATGGACAAGAAATGAGACAAAAAGTAAACTAAAACATTGTTTTAATTTCGGCACTTGAATTAATTTCTGCAAATTTTAAAATATAATTTTTGAAAGTGGAATGATTTAAAGATGATGGGTAAAATCCGCTTTAAGAACTCTTAAATTTACTATAATTATGTAATACCAGACTACGCCGGCACGTATTCAATCGTATGTATTTTTTCTAATTGAATAACTCCTTTGATTTGACTATATAACAGTAAACAACTTTGGCTCAAAGACATCATAAATGTAGTAGATGCAGCCGGGACTTTGGACACATTTTGCAAGTCAACCGGCTACCCAACCCTCTAACACGACAGTACAAAACATTATACTGCAGCACATACGACAGAAATAAGTAAAGCGTTGAATTTCTTGCTCAGCTTCATACCACCAGTGATGTTGATAGTGACCCCTATAACCTATGTTCGACTCTTATGAGCTGGCAGATAGGGACACAGAGGATCCAGGAGAATCCCAGGAAGTTCTTAAACTTATTCTTTTAGAATATTCTTAAAGTACAGACACCGCTTCTTGGAGATTTTTAGATACCCAAGTTGATCGAACATTAACTTGGGAAACAGAGCAATCTTAATTTTTTGGCAAAAAAACATCCCATCGTCAGCTAGCAGTATAATCTTATCATGTCGAATGTTGAATTCACGTGTGAAACTAGGAGCTAGGGTCTTACCATTGGCCGCTTTGATGATTGCCTTGTACTTGTACAGTACTTGCCATTGCCTATTTTTTCTTAATTTCGTAAGAACTTTAACATTTCGGCCTCGAGTTCGTATCACAGAGGTAACAGGGTATTTCTTACTATCATGAAATCTGTCTGCTTTTGTGTCTTATTTTGTTCACATTCTAATAAATACCTAGAAATTATACATTACAGTAGCTACACATTTATCTAGTACTAGCTGCTCGGGGAAACTTCGTTCCACCCTTTCAGTTTGTATAAGAAAAATCAAAATGTTAGTTTCCTCAACGACGAATGGGATAAAAAGTATCCTATGTCCATCTCCTGGCTCTAAGCCAAATCGGTTAAGCTGTTTTTAAGTTATAAATAGTGTAGTTAACACGACTTTCTTTTATATATAAATACTAGCTGTTCCCGCGAACTTCGTTCCATTCGTTCAAAACATTGTTTTCCCAGTTTTCTCAAAATCAAACAGGATAAAAAGTATCCTATGTCCTTCTCTCTGTTCTAAGCTACCTCCCCACTAATTTTCAGCATAATCGGTTCAGCCGTTCTTAAGTTATAAATATGTGGTGTTACTCACACGACTTTATTTAATATACATTTCGATGTAAACGTCATTATTATTGTAGAAGTACACGGAGTTGCGAAAAATCGAAATATGATTAGTCATATTAAGTTTCATTGTATGATAGGCAGTAAAATTATCGATAATCTGGAATAAGTTGTTTCTAGATATTGAGATGCGACAAGCAGAAATTTGACAAGTCATATTACTATATTAGGTTCCATTATTGATTACATGAAACGCAGCAAAATTATCGATAATCGGGCATACGATGTCTCTAGACATTTAGATGCGACAAGCAGACGACGAGTCATATTATGTTCCATTATTGATTATATGAAAAGCAGCAAAATTATCGATAAGCGATACGATACGTCTCTAGACAAGTTTTTCTGTAGTTTTGTACAGTATGTATGATAAATCGCATCTGTGGTCTAGCGGTTCAGTTGTTGGACTTGACTGTATGAGGTCCCGGGTTCGAATCCCGATTCGGGCAACAAAAAGAAAATTGGGTTTTTCCAATTTTATAATACAAAAAACGTTGCTCGGGATTGGATATGTGCCCGGTTGGCGATAGGATTACCACCTACCAAATTGTGGGACTTAGTGTCTTCGGCTAGTCGTAGGTGCCTTGGTTGTGCCTCTGCCTACCTCTTCGGGGATATGGGCGTGAAGGTAATTGTTTGTATGATAACTTGTATAGAAAACTGAAAATTACAACTGTTTACTAGGGCAGATGGTGTTTTTCTGAATCAATATAAAAAACAGATGAAATCCATGATAGAATGATGAATGAGTTGGGTTGGAACCTCAATGATGTACAAGAATTTTTAAATAAGGATCCGTAATTTATAAATTTAGTCACCCTGTACTTGATCCATGTCAACTAGTGAAGTCGACAAATAAATATATATATAGCATCCGGACTACATTCTCTGTGTATTGGATATATGTTTATAATCACGACTACTATACATAAAACAAGGATAAGTCATGTCACTTTATTTCAAACATTTCTAAAAACATTTTATCTAGATTTTATCAATTTTTTTTATCAAATTTATCAAATTATCAATTGTATGTCGTAAAACAAATGATTTGTAATATGATATTTTCTTCTTAGGTTCTAATCTTATTTCCGTTTTTTTGTAGCACCCTTCGACTTGCTCTTTTTCTTTGTCAAACTTGTTTTACTTTTCCCTATTTGTCCCTTTTTGCTTTTCTTTTTAGTACTTTTAGGTTTAGATTCTTTATCTGCACTAGTACTACTTTGTGTCGAAATGTGATTTTCGGCAGGTCTTTCAAAGGGTGACTTTGGCGTAACCAGTTCGATTTCAAGATCGGTCTTCTTGTCTTTTGTTTGTAATTTTTTTCCTATTTTAAGAATAAACACATCTTTATTGGGATGTATTTCTTTTTCCATATTGACAGGAACAGGACAAGTAGTAGGAGTAACATTAATCACTTTTCGGTCTTTGCTTTCACAAGTTCTATCACAGCCGTTGTATGTGTATTTTAAATTGGAAGAGTAATTATTATGGGTCTTGTCGGGGTTGCATAGGTCCTTGGGTAGTTCAAATTGAATCTGCTCGCCCGTATTGTATGGTGTCTCTTCGCAGGAACACAATTCTTGTACTTGGTCATACCGTCCGGTTCTTTCGAATTTTGTTGTTTTGGGTACTCTAATTTTTAGTTCATTAGCATTCATTTTGGTAAATATTTCATCATATTTTGGCATGTCTTCTGAAATGTGCAAAAGAGTTCAGAATTCCGTTTAAAGTCTAATTTAATTGTGAGTTTATATATGAAAGGAAGTCAAAAGCTTTAATATTTTTTAACTTATAATAAACATTATAAGTTAAGAAATATTAAAGCTTTTGACTCTTGTTCAAGGCTATACATTCTTATCCAGGTATTTAAGACAGTAACCAGGTGCAGCTGCCCTATTGTTGTAGAGAAAATAAGCATAGCCCTTGGTGTTAAAATTTCAAGCCTAATGCGTAAATTGACTGTTTGAGGTGAAGGAGCCTTTAAAATATATTTTTTTTATACTATTGGAAGGCAAACAAGCAGACGGATTTCCTGATGGTAAGAAATGAACGCCACCTAGAGACACCAAAGGTGGTAATGGTGCGTTGCACACCTGAGGCCGGGATGTCAGACCTCGAGCAAAAGTAAGTTTACCGGCTACCTTACCCTCCAAACCGGAACACGTCATGACGTTATGGTGGCAGGAATAGGTAAGGCGGTGGTACCAATCCGGGTGAGTCGCTGCGAAACTCTACCACCTAGTCAGATGTCACGGTGTTAGTGACGGTAAGCCTATGCTCGCCTTTTACGAGTTGCCTGGCAGGAAGGCAGATGGTCTATTCTGCAAAGGAGCCCGGACTAACGTGGGGGATAAACTAGCTGTTATAGTCAAAATATACTAGAACTTCGCCGGAAAAATACAAGTAATATTTTTAAAAAAGTAGTGACAAACAATACTCGCAATGACAGCTATTTCGAAATTTGATTTTATGTAAATAAATTAGACTTAGAAAATTAAAATAACACTCTGTCATGTCGCCTTAACCTTTTTGACAAACCCACAGAAAGTAAATGTTTCATTTCAATATAATTATTACGATACAAATGCGATAAGATACTCAACCAAGTTTTGATCAAACCAACAATCGAGACGACAGTTCATAAGACAGCTAAAAGTATAATAATCAGTTCATACGCGTTTCTTAAAACACTTTTTCAGCACGCTTTTGAGAAAAAATATAAAACTTCCTTAATACTAATTGAAGATAACTTGGTTAGATTAGATTAGTCAAGTAAAAGCCGTTACACTGTTCGACCTACGTTAATGAAATTTTTTATTCTAGATAATCTAAGGGATTTAAATAAATGTATTACATTTCTTTTGTGTATGTCAATTACGTTTCGGGGTGTGAAACGGTCAAAATTAGCGTGAAATAGTTCGTGTGATATTAGACTGTGTGGTGTTGCCAGCTCATTTTATTATACTTGGCTGAAAATTTGCCACGAGTCTTGACACGAATAAAATTAGCTATTCACAAAAAAGACGAGAGTGTAATGATTATTAAAAATCGAAATCGTATCGTGTTTTAAAAACTCACCTCTCTCGTATTTATTTATATAATTTTTATTTTTTGGTACTATCATGGCCCGATCTGAGAATACAGATGTAGGGCTGCCTAATCTCTGTATATTTGTATAACGCGACGAAACCTGTTTTGTTAGTACGTCTTCGTTTAAAATAACATTTCCTTGTGCATCCATTTCGACGTTCTGACAAGAGTACATACTTACACCATGATCGTCTTTCATCAGAGCTGATGTGCATTTTTGTTTGGATGATGAATTGAATGCTGTAGTTATTTCTTTACCGAGAAAGGATATTCGTGTTGTTATTTCAACTAATCCGATAGGATCACAGTTCGCATCTTGTATCAAGCTACACATGTTCTTTTTTAAAGGAGACGATGCCGTACATGCGATGTTATCTTTAGGTTGTTCTTTCAACCATTTCTTACATAATTCTTCTCGAATCATAACAAAATCTTTACTAACATCAACTACTGTTTCTGCAACTTTCATAACACAATTTGAGCACGGCGGCTGTCTGGTTAGTTGTATATTTATAATAAAATCTTGAATACTGCAAATCTTATCATATGTCATGGCAAATAAAGCCGATTTTCCCACATTTAAGTGACGTAGGTCATCTAGTTTCCCGTACGTGGAATCATATAAAGTTATAGGCTCTTTACCTAAAAATGTTGCTTCTATGACGAGATTATGGAAGTCAATTTCAAAACAGTCACATTTCAAATTTATGCCATTGATAATTATTTCTATCAAAAAAAGATGATATGGAAAATTTACATTCTCCTGCTTTATGCAACCACCTAATTCCTGTTTCGTTAGCATAATATCTAGAGACAAACTTCTGATTGAAGCTCTTAAAGCTTCCGCTTCATTTGTTAGTTTTTTACTCATGTTTGCTATTTTTCCAATGTTACTGTGTATAACAGGAGTAGGTGGCTGTTCTAAGTTTTTAGAAAGTTCTCTAATCGTTTCAGTTAATTCATCAACTTGGTCACTAATTTCTTTTCCTTTCGGCTCAATTTGTGATAGAGAATCGATAATATTTTCTTGCACTGTTTCACCTTCTTTTTCAGATAGATATTGGTTGGTAGTTGTGATATTTGCTTCATCTTCCATGACTGGACTAGACATTGTTTGAAAAGTTTCGGTTTTTAAAGAAATGTGCGCAAAACCTTTTGTGGGTGAAGAACGAGATGCAAGAGTACTTGAAATGCGAACGGGGTTATTTCCTTCCTTCACTGATGTTTGTTGAGTACTTTTTGTAGGTGATGTACGAGAACCGAGGACGCTCGGTTTACGAATAGGACTTTTAACTTCTTGTTCTAGGGGACTCTGTAAGGAAACTTTTGTTGGTGATGAACGAGATTCAAGATTACTCGAAATGCGGATGGGGCTATTTCCTTCCTTCGTTAATGTTTGTTGAGTACTTTTTGTAGGTGATGTACGAGAAGATAGGACTCTCGGTATACGAAGAGGACTGCTAACTTCTTGCACAAATGGAATCTGTACAGATCCTTTTGTTGGTGACGTACGAGATTGAAGAACACTTGGTGTAGGAATAGAACTATTTATTTCTTTCACTGAAGTCTGAGGACTAAGGCTCTGAGTTGGCTCTGGAGTTTTAATCACTGAAGGCGGCGGAGAAGGGAATTTTGGAAAAGTCAAACTTGGTTGTCGTGGAGAACGTACTGAAGGTGGTCCTTCTTCTTCAATATTTCGTTCATCCATCACAAATATTCAACAAATTTTAAATAAATACAGACATTAGTTATAAGGTACATACTTTAAATTTATCACACTTACATTTTAAATTTCATATCAGCCTAATAGATTTCCATCCGTTATTACTTTTAATTTTACAAAAAGGAAATACTACTTTGATAAATAAAAATTGCCACATACTTTTAAATTAATAGTTTTGTCACATTTTCACGGTACGTATTTTTTTTAAACTAATCATTTCGTATATCCATTGATGTGGCTACCGGATAATAAAAAAGGCCACTGCTAATGGATGTTTTTAATAAATTCAATTTTATTGCTCTGACAAGATTAATACATCTCGTTAAATATGCTGTGGGGTATGCACAATCCTATTAAAAATCAATTGGTATGTAATCTTAATTCAATAAATATAATAAGAGAGATGTATACATTTTTCCAACATCAAGTACCGAGTATCGTGTGCCAAATATCACAATTTCTGCTGCCAAAATTAACAATTCATGAAAACGAGTGCTAAAAATAAATTATTACCTGACAATGGTTTATTAAGTCATAAAAAGCTATTGCTATAAGAAAAAAGGAAATATTTACTACATGAAAAAATTTTGGTGATCGACTTCGATGGATAAGTTTCAACGGTAAAAAAGTTTGATTTGAGATTCAAATCTGTGAAACCACATCTATGGCATTAAACCTTAAGTCTATAACCTGTCGATTTATAGAATCAAAGCAAACATATTTAATAATTGCTTTACAAACATGTTTTGGCGTAGGTATGTACATTGCAGACGTGCATTTCTTAATCTTTATCTAAAACAGTCGTTTCGTTTCATTGTCGATCTGACCGCTGACATCACAAACTGTAAAAGCCTCTTTTTAAAAATAGCGGCAAAAATGTAAAAAATATCAGATTTAAGACGCAAACAAGTTATAAATAAATAATAACTTATATATTCGATTTTTAAACCATATTATATACAGGGACTGGTTAGATGGTTTTGATGGCCACAGAAAAAAAGCATTATCGATGCAATAATATTTGTAATTTTCGACCTCCAAAGTAGTTCTAAAGATGTAACCGAAAGTCGAGCAGTTAAACGCACAAATGAAAACTTACTTGAAGTGAAAGACTGCTTTGCTATTTACTGAATAAAACTGTAAAAGAACTTACCATTTTGTATTTGGGCTACTTTTTTCGCTATCTCTCTGACGATTTGCAGCCTCCATTTTTCCGCTTGTGGAAGATCGTTGCACTCTGACGCTAGGTATGGCCGTCGCTCTTTTTGACCACCTGCTTCTTGAACTTGTGCTGCACGCCATCGTGCCAATGTAGTCCTGTAAATTTAAATTAGCAAATGGGTTAATTTACATCCTCATACCGCTAAGTAAATTTATACCCAGAAGATTTATATTCAAGTTTACTAATAAATCTATGTACTTTTAATTAATAAATTATCCCTTACGCTCAAACTGCTAGGCCGATTTGTAAATGAATCTATCGCATTGCAGCAACACCTAGTAAAACTTTTAAGCTTTATTTCTATTTGTGAGCTTTCGTGAGTAGGCTTGAAGTGATGATAAATAGTTTCATACATGCATATGTCATTTTAACTATTGCAGTTGTTTACAAACAATTTGTTTTTGTACATTAATGTTTTATATGTTTAGTAAATCTTTGAAAATATTGCATATGTAATGCAAGCATACTACCTCACGCTAATCAAACTACTAACATAATCCCAAAAAACACTGAAACATAAGTACTCGTTGCGGTACCTGCAGCAGGGTACCTGCAGCTTGTAAAACGTAAGCACTAGTTAAAATATAGTTCATGACTCATGACTAACAAAACCACAGATAGTAGAGTGTTCTGCTGCAACTTGCTCGGGTAGGGATCCACCGAACTACCCATTCCGCTGCACTTGGACCATAGGCCGAACATACCGACTACAGGAAAGCAACGCACCTGTAACATCTGTGGTGTCTATAGGCCTCGGTTACCTCTTACCATCTGTTGAGCATTGTGCTTGTTCGTTGACCTCTGACAAAAAAAAATATTTTTCAAAGTCCACTATGATCATAACACTTGTTACACCTTGGATTGCAGTGACTAGCAGTCTAATGTCAGACTATACCTATTTATATGGTGACTTTTTAACTCCTTCATCCTTGTTAGGCATTATATAAGGATGAATAATGGACCGCCTCGTTGGCCGAAAGTTTACCGTCAAAGTCTAATCCACTGACTAACTTCAAGACTCAGTATTAATTCCCTAAGCGAGTAGATAATTCTATGAGGAAAATCTCAATGTCTGCACTTTTGTCTCTGGGTGTATTTATAAAATTTATTACATTATCCATTTAAGTATTTCTAGTTTCTATGTATTAGTGTCATTGACTAGCATATAATATGCATACTTTAGGGTAAGATTCAATTTGTGTAATTTGTCTAATAATATTTAACAAATGTCACTAAACCATGAAGCTTTTAATCAGAAAGTAAATTCCCTATTACGTAAACTTCTTCTGTACTCTTTGGTTATTAGTACTGAATTTGGGAAATGTCAACTTCAATATTGGTAAATTTCAAGTAAATTTAAACTTGCTTCGGTTTATGTTTATTAAAATACTTAGCTATTTAAAAAAAAAATATTTTATTAATAAACTTACATTGCTTTCTCTGCATTTCTAGCCTGAAAATATAACACAATTTCAATTATTGACTTTGTAGTTAAACTACATAGAAACCCACTTTAATTTCAACATAATATTATCTAAATTTACAATCAATTTCCTTCAAATTGCTAGCTAGACATGAATAAATATAAAAAAAACATTGGCATGGAATAATAAATTAATAAGAAATATTCAAGTAAGTTAGAAATATGGATTGCCATAACCATCTTTGAAAAAACTAATTTCTAAACCAATTTTAAAAATCATTTTTTTTTGTAAGAGAATACTTTTAAGTTTACATTGCCATCAAGCCTCTATCACAATCAATGAAAATAATTAAGTTTTGTGAAAATAGGTGGTTCAATTTTGAAATCAAAGTTGGTTTCACAAGTTTTAATGCACTTAAATTATAAGGAAAGCCATGACTCATAATAATTATAAAAATTGGGAGATTTTGAAATAAACCAATCTGAATTTTAATATATATATAATTATATTATATTAATATTAGTACACATTAAATTACTACATAGAAATGAAAAAATTACCAATCAAAAAACAAATTAATCAAATTAATAAAAAAAAAACTTTCAAAAATAAAATTGTAATATAGTAACACTTGATCTATAATTTAAAGTAACACACCATACTGTACCCGAATATATTATATCTGAATTAGATATGACTTTCACCCATTTGTTTTTTGTGTTATTTGTTTGTTGTGAAGTACTTGGCAGCTGCGAGAATGAGGCTATGAAATGTGTGAATACTTATGCAAAATTTGTGAACATCAACCATTTTATACATATATTTTGATGTTTGTTTATTATTTGAATTACACATGAATGTCTGAACTAGTTACATTATATTATTTAGTTAGAAGGTAGTCTGTTACCTAAAAAAGGCTACTTCTTATTTTGATGACTAATGGAATTCCTGCAAGCACTAGGTAACATTAATAGAAAAACAAAGCCACAGTCAACAGTAAATTTGTGAACATACCTAGATGTAGATTTTTTAAATTTGTTATGGCAAAATTTGGCACTTGATTAGTATAACTTTTCTTTAATCACGTAAAAATGTTGTAATAAGTTTAACATGAATATGTGTGTAAAGGCTTTTAACATATTTGCCAAAAATAAAAGTTCAAAACTATTATGTTGTATACTCTTAGAGGAACCCAGATATACCTATATATTATTCTTTTAAGTCCGAGAATATCAATGTGTTGAATTTGATTCTTTGATTAAATTGTTAAAAAATGATTGAACAACATATATAGATCCAAAGAATGTAGCATCTTTACAAACTTCTGCCTACCTTTTACATTTATTTATTATTTTACAAAATTGTAATTTACTACTATTGATTAAGCAAAAGGAAAGCAAATGTGGATGGGTGTAGGCTCCACGGGTCACCTAGGTTGACATTTCACAATCAAATTGATCAGATTTAATCCGTGGGCTTGGTGTGAATATATTATATGTATGTATTTTTAAATTTCTTTAAGATTACAGAATTGATTAAGCAAAGGGAGAGCAAATGTGGATGGATGTAGGTTTCAAAGGTCAACTAGTTTGACATTTCCCAATCAAATTGATCAGATTTAATCCAAGGGCTTGGTGTCAATATATATGTATGTATTTGAAAATTTCTTTAACTATCACACTATTAACTTTTGTGAATTTAATTCCTATACTAAAAATATTAAAAACTTATGGTAAAAACGTTTAAATAATAGACAAATAGAAGACATACTGTGACTATGTGTGTATTCAGAGGTTATATAGAATAAAAACTACAATATTGAAACTTACTTTACTACAAACTTACCATTTTTTAAGATTTTAAGTTTAAAGAAGTTAAAATTTCGTAAAGCTTTAGCCTTTCCACTAGTTTTTTATGATAAAATAAAAGAGTAGCACACATCAATACTAAAATATGTGTAGATTTCAATTTATATGGAAGGCTAATTTCAAATTCTCCAGTAGATATTATAAAGAATATCTTTGTTTTAAAGCAAAAGTACTATAGTTCAGTGGTTTTAAATATTTTACGTTTTCTCATAAAACTGCAACTTTAAAATTGCATGTTTTTGTTTACGAAAGGAATTATTAAATATTAGGTACTTTTGACAATCTGTACTTTTGACAGTTTTATTCACAAAACTATTAGAGTACTACCACGGAGTTTTCGCTTGGTACTTTTCGGTTTTGTATGGAAAAGCAGCTTTGCTAAAGCTAGTTTTGACTTTGCATAGTAGATGGCATTAAAATAAAAATGTATTTTTGTTATCACTATTTTGAGTGATTGTAAGCATCTGCCATTAGCCAAGTTTAAAATTTCGTTTGAATCAAGTTACGGCCTGACTTTACAAAATATGGTTTGAGTTGTATGAGTCATAATAAATAGTCATGTCGGGGTTTAAAGTAAAGCAATAACATCCCAAGATCACTGAAGTACGACATGAAGTGGCCGTTTCGAGAAAACTTCACGAATCCTCAACTTGTGCACAAAAGTACACAAAGTGCCACCAAAATAATATTTTTTTCTTAATTTATAACGGCGATTCAATAAATGTGAAAAAAAAGCTTTCAATTTTTTTTCGATCCCACGAAAACTCAAACGAAACATTAAATAAAATTACATACTGATATTATTATTATTATTACATTTGTACAAAAGATTCAATAAACCATGTCAAAATAATTTTCCTTTTCTTATCCAAATGCGAAAAATAATTATTCATCTTTATTTTAAACGCAAAAAATTTAAGGAAAATTTAACTAAAAGATGAAGTGTAGAAAGGCATAACTGTTCTACACCAAAGTGACGATCTACGAACGATGAGTGTGTGATGATCAGATTCCAAGTAGTTCTTAATTTTTTAATTATTACAATATATGTCAAATGTTATCATAAAAATTTAATCTTGTCAAACATCGCACAAAAATACCAAAATCCTGTAGGTAAAAAATATAGTTATTAAATTTTACATACGTAAGGTAAGGGGGTTTTACGTACAAATACATATAAAATGTCTACAAAATCGTTAGCTAAAAGTGGTAATACGTAAGCGAATAAACTGTAATCACTGAAACTACGTACACATTCTCGTGTTCTTTTCTTAAAAGTATGGCTTTTAACTATTTTTTACAACTTGAAATATTTTTTTATCGCACTATTTTAATACTTTAATGAAATGGTGTTTTATTTTGGGTAATTAAAATTTCCCGTTTTTCTGATAGAACATTTAACGAGTTTTGAAATTTTACTCTTGCAACACTGATTTTAATTTGTCAATTGTCAGTCTTGGTGATTTTTCTGATTCCGAAGTTTGTGATTTGAGCTATTTCAATATTTTCAACAATAGTTTTGCAATTTCTACTTACGACCTGGCTACGTTTTATGGATTTACGTGATAATGTGTTAAATACATAACGAATCGTCAATTACATCTCGATTATTTACAGGAATTTGGTTACAGTTTACTTGACTACATACCTATTACTCGTTTCGAAAGGAACGTTTTGTCGTTCATGATGATATTTTGTATAATTTTAATCAATAAATATGTAAGACTATTATGTGTTTCATTTACTTAGACTTTAGAGTATGGAAGAACAAAATCAATAATTCGAAAAAAGCAAATTTAGGTAGGGTAAACCGACAGTCGTTGGACAACATACAATTATTGGACACCTACAATTTACACGTTAATATTAAGATATCTTTTGAAAAAACGCGCCATCATTCGATTGCAATATGGACTGTTGACATTTGGTATTGTAATAGTTCTTAGTGAGTATCACAGATGGCAGCAGTAAAAACACGACAATTTCTTTTCCAAACGGACATCGCGGCAGGTGGAATTTGTGCGTAAAATTAAAAAAAATATAAGATTAGAAGTTTGGTTCCAAAGTGATATCAGTGGGTCTGAATAATTTGTGCTTGTAGCTATTGGTGGAGCGGTAAGTTTATTTCTTAAGCTGTTTATATTAATGATTTTAAATAAAAAATGTGCTGTTTTGAGGTTATTTTGTACTGTCCAATGACTATATTTTTTTTAAACAAAAATCTAATATTGGACACTGTCCAATGACTATAATGTTTTTCAATAAGAAATTTTAACTTTTTTGAACCATCTATATTTTCGCTTTTTGGTTGATAAAGGCGTGTTCATATTTTAAGTTTTATCGGAAGCTTATTTCAGTTATTGGACGGCTGTCCAATGACTGTCATAATATATGTCCAATAATTGTTGTTGCAGGTAAGTCTTGAAAAAAAGATGCCTAAAGGGAAAAAGAGAGATTACGATGCAAATAATTTTAATTTAGCTCTGAAGGAGCTAAAAGAATCTGATAAACCAAAGATACGCGAAATAGCTAGGAAATACGGTGTGCCAAAATCAACCTTACACTTCAAAGTAAAAAATCCGGATCACAATCAGTATCTTTTGGTCCAAGACCCGTTTTAACAGAAGAAGAGGAGTCAGTTTTGGAATTATGGATCAAACGGTTAATGCGGAAAGGATTTCCTTTGAAAATAGAAGACCTAGAAGAAGTGTACACAAATTCCTTGTAGAAAACCCTCGACCAAATCCATTTAAGGACAACTATCCAGGAGATGGATGGGTTAAAGCATTTTTAAAAAGACACCCAGATATTGTTGCCCGGACTAGCGAAGGTGTCACTCAGTCAAGTGCCTGTATTTCTGAGACAGACATTCCAAAGTGGTTTGAAGAAATACGCCAATATTTAACAGAAACAGGCCATCTTGACATCTTAAATGAAGCTTCTCGGGTTTTTAACGGTGACGAAAGTGGTTTTCAGCTTTGTCCCAAAACCGGTAAAGTTTTGGCTATCAAAGGAAGCAAAAATGTATACAACATTGATTCTAACAATACGAAGGAATGCATAACAGTAATGTTTACATTCTCAGCCTCACGGGATACTTGCCCACCTATGATAGTTTATAAATATCAAAGAATCCCACAAAAAGTAGCTGAAGGGATCCCCAATGATTGGGGCGTTGGACAACGGATGGATGACTGCAGAACTATTTTTCGAGTACATTGCTAATGTTTTTTATCCTTATTTACAAAAACAAGGTATAAAGCTACCTGTTATCTATTTTCTAGACGGGCATAAAACTCATCTCACATATGACGTCAGTAAATTGTGTAAGGAGCTGGGAATAAAATTGATAGCTTTATATCCAAATGCAACAAGGATATTACAACCGGCTGACGTTGCTGTGTTTAGACCTGTTAAGGCGGCATGGAAAGATGCGCCAAGGGTGTGGTTAATAAACAATCCGGGAAGTCAATAACAAAAGTGAATTTTGCTGGTATTCTTAAAGATGCTTTGAAAAACTCCATAAAAGCAGAAACATTAATAAACGGCTTTAGAGCTTGTGGTCTGAGGCCATTTAATCCTGATGCTATTGATTTTACTAAGTGTTTAGTAAGTGATCAAATCAAACAGGTTGAAACTAGTCATAGCGAAATTCAGAAGAATAATCTTACATTTTTTAAATTAAGACAGATAGTTGGACCAACAAAATTAGAAGAAATAGCTAATCGTACTAATAACTTAAACTATACTGATGAAAATTTTCAATTATTATGTCGAATTTATGAAGCATTTATAAATACACAATATAATGTTGACAGTATTCCTAATGTCCTAAGTCAGTCTTCAAATATTGAATATAATACCACTGAATTCCCTTTAAATGAAAGCGGGACAATAGAGAGCAACGAAAATTTACATGAAACGCTACAATACAATGTTCCAATGATCCACCAAGAGGTATTATATTGTAATGATTTGTCTCACACTCATAACAAAAACATCTTACCAGCAGAAATAACATTCTTCGATAGTAAAGCTATTAAACCAAATACACCCTACAAAAATACCTTAAACACAGGCCCATTGAACAGCTGCCCAATAATTTTAATAGTGTCGATACAGAGGGAGTTACAGAAACTGCAGTAGAAGACCATCCAAAGATACCTGTACATGTGACACCATTAAAGCACAGTTCTAAAACTATGCCCCTTTCCGAAGCCATTATAGTGAGAAACGAATCACGCTCAGCAGATAAAAGCCCAGCATTTAAAATAATTTCTAATAGCAATTTCGCACCGTTTTTGACGCTGCCTAAGACCCCCGAAAGAAAGGGTAAAAGAAATACTGTTCGATTCCCGTTCGCTATAACATCAGAAAAATATAGAGCTATGTTATAAGAGCAAAAAGAAAAGAAAGAGTCTATTTTAAAAATAAAAGAGCAAAGAAAATGTGAAAGACAGGAGAAAAAACAAAAAAAAAGAGATGAAGGAAAAGGGAAACCTAAATAAAAAGGTTCAATCCAACACTTCAAATACAAATGCGTGCAAAATATGTTTGAGAGTGACTAAAATCACTAACCGTTTAATTTGTGCCATGTGTTCCTGTATTTTACATGTTAAGTGTATTCCTGCTAAGCATAAGCAGCATGTACCTGAAGACATCCTGATTGACCTTTTTATTTGTCATGATTGTTATAAGGAAGATGACGAGGATGATGATACTATTAATACGGATGAGAACGTTGACTTAGAGGAAAATGATAGCTCGGCTGAAGATGAAGAAGCTTTGTCGATATTCAAATCATATCAACACCAAAAAAATAACAAAAATTAGAAACATAATTCAGTTCTTAACTTCTTTGTAGTAACTTGTTCTTATATTATTTGTAGATCTCCAATTATTGAGACTGATTATTTTATGTAGGTAAATGGTACCTAACAAAGTTATTTTATTTGATAAATACGGTATAAGTTCCTTGATTAAAGTTCCTTATTTTGTATACTGTGTTTTATTAGACTTCCCTTTAATACTCTATTATGACAAATGCAACACATTTTTAAGAAAAAAAGGTTTTTTTATAATCTGTCCAATAATTATATAGTCCTCGTCCAATAATTAAAAAAAGTGTCCAATGACTATGATTCCAACAACTTTTTTTTTGATCTCACTTAAAATATAAATGGCCTTTTAGATATGTATTTTTGTATATTTATATGTTAGTAAATATATTTTAGAATTAGAATCTTATAAAATTTCTAAAAAAATGTATTACGTTTTTACAAATATTTAAAACTTGTAAAAATTGATCGTTAGCTGTCCAATAACTGTCAGTTTACCCTAGGTTCTATACGAATACATATGTACATTTTATATTTATGCATATTTACGTTGCAAGGTCCAGCGTTGCGCAGTAGATGACAGAGATCAACCACATTAGCTGATGTCTCTATGACCTCTATGAAAAGACAATAAAATGGGAGTATTATCAACAACTCTATGAAGCAGATAAAACTTATGGCGAACTAAGGATGCTGCAAAAATTAACAAGTGAACACATTTACGTAGAAAAAATGAAAAAAATGAAGGTGAAAGCTGCAACTCAAATTTTTAGCCACAGTGTTGCTGTAGCGGTGGAACACCTTACTGGAAGAGGCGACCTTCCAAGCGAGTGTCGAAGCATTGTGAAATTTACAAAATTGATGGACAGTTTATTCTATTCCTTAATACTAGTAGTTTCAAAATTAGTAACGGAAAAATTTATAAATGTGCCGTAAGAAAGAATTCTCTACACCATGAGTTATGGGTAAATGCATTAAAATTATTAAAAAGTATTAAATTTATTAAAACTAAAAAAGAAGCTGATAAAATTCGGTTAATAGAATCGACTTCCATACCATCGATAAAAAAATTAATTCGCACAATTGAGGGTATGCAATTACTGTGGATAACACTAATTCAAAAGTATTCATTTGATTCTGTCTTGAAGAAATATTAATCAGGACCCACTAGAAAATTTCTTTGGAAGCATAAGAAGTTTCGGGGTGAGAAATATATCGCCTAACACATTAGGGTTTGAAGCTGCATTCAAATCAATTTTATTAAATAACTTTAACTCACCCCACTTCTTACATGGTAATTGTGAAGACGACAATAATAATTGTTTGCAAACCTTAGATTTTTTTTAGAGAAAGAAACTTCTAATGCTTCTGATCTTGAGGTACTACAATTTGAACGTGAAAATAATGATGAAATTGTAGTACCTTTTATAAATTTAAATACTGAAATAGCAGATGCTGGTCAAGGCAAATACGTTTGTGGGTGGGTTCTGGCTAAATGTTTAAAAAAAGTCTCAAAGGCATGTAAACATTGCAGAAACGATATATATGGGAGCATCAACAGAAAATCAAATGAGTATATTCAGGCAAAAGAATATAAAAAAGGAGGAAATAATTTAGTGTATCCCTCAGAATTGGCGGAAAAATCTTTTATTCAAATTCAAAATATAACTGTAGAAATTCTGAAGAAAGATGTTCCAAAAACGGGACTAAAAGAAAAGATCAAAAATTTTTTGGATATATTTGTTGACTATCCATTTCATTGTGAGATTCACAAAAACGAACTAAAAAACGTATTTGAAAACACGAGTTTGAACGTGTTAGTTTACAGCTGGTGCCGATCTATAAATCGCATTTTATCAGGAAAGTTAGAGTATCATGGTGAGGAGGATGAAATTAAGGCTATGGCACAGATACAGTGTAATAAAATAAACATAAAAAGTAAAATTGACTTTTATTTTATTATCAATTGCGAGGTTTGCATAGAGGCGAATTGTCAAATTTTGTTACCTGGTCAGTGACGCATTAAAAAACTAGATCCTATTAATTTTGGTGTCACGAACACCAAAATTAAAAGGATCTAGTTTTTTAATGAACAAAGTAACATAATTTGGCAAATTCCTTCTATTCTATCTAATATTACAAGCAAATGAGTACAAGCTATGCTATGTATACATACCTATAGCCTAAAATATATTTTAGAAGACGATAATAGATGTCGCTTCAAAAGACATTACGTGCTGCAGAAATGAAGGACAAGTACGCTATCTATAGCCTACGTATTAATATAATCTATGTCTATGACCTATTATTCAATGCACTTTGTGGAGTACTACGTATGGTTTACGGACCTTGTGGTTTTATTTGAACCAAAGAGTAAAGTAACTGTCCATAAAGGATTTGAACTACTTTATCAGTGCTGCCAACTTTCTTTTCTAATGTCGTACAATACTAGTAGGTAATTTTTCATTATATATGCAAAATCATAGAGTAAATATATAATAACAGCGTTTCATACAAATCTCCAACGGTGTAACCTTTAGTATAGGGTTTCGTAAGTTTTTTTTAAATAATTTAATGAAAGGAATTTGTACTTAAAAAAAATGTTTTTTTAAATAACAGTTATATCAACTTTCTCAATTTCGTTAATGATTAAAATGATAAAAAATGTGATCCCGCCAAATCAAATTAAAAATAAAATTGTAAAATATATTCATGTACGTATTACAAATTTTAGTTTGACTTGTGGAAAAAATGAATTGATGAATCTATCAGCAACTTATATTGTCAAGTAGTGATTGTAATAATATAATCATAGAATAATACTGAAACAACTCTTGTAAACAACAGGTAATACCTACGAAACGAAATGGATTCGTTAATGATTAAATGATAAAAAATGTGATCCCGCCAAATCAAATTAAAAGTAAAATTGGAAAATATAATCATGTACTTATTACTTTACAAATTTTAGTTTGACTTGTGGCAAAAATGAATTGATGAACCTATCAGCAACTTACATTGTCAAGTAGTGATTGTAATTACATAATCATAGAATAATACTGAAACAACTCTTGTAAACAACAGGTAATACCTACGAAACGAAATGGTAATGATTAAATGATAAAAAGTTTGATCCCGCCAAATCAAATTAAAAGTAAAATTGGAAAATATAATCATGTACTTATTACTTTACAAATTTTAGTTTGACTTGTGGAAAAAATGAATTGATGAATCTATCAGCAACTTATATTGTCAAGTAGTGATTGTAATAATATAATCATAGAATAATGATGAAACACCTCTTGTAAACAACAGGTAATACCTACCTCACATGTACCAGGTGAGTTTTTTGGATAAATTCCATATAGTCGGTTTATATACGATAACATCACTAAGAAACATTGATGAAAATTGCTAGCTCAGACGTGACTGGAGAAGGGAGGCAAAATGTGCAAACAAGTCGACTCTTGGGCTGATCCTGTATCTCTACCTCTTGTTTCACACTCTCACTTGTATGCTTAGGTCAGGCGAAACCTGAGACCTTATCTGTAAGCTCGTTGAGTTGTTGAGTCTTCAAAATAGGCATGCCAGACAAACTAGTTCTCACCATGCGAGGCTATTTGTCAAATTGCAAATTTATATTTCGTGTAGAAGGGACTCTCTTGAACAGAAGATATCTAGAGGTGGGAGTGCCACAGGGCTCGGTAATCTCATATTTGCTATACACCCTCTATACGATCGACACACTCCGACCACCGAACGTCCACGTTCGTGGATGACATCACACTGTATACGACCACGGACCAAACGTAATAGGAGTCACACAGGCCCACGCCTCCAACAGACAGTCACTCGACATGCGACTAGTTCAGATCAGGCGAATTAAAGACAACCCGGATAAAAGCACAGCGGTGATCTTAAACCGAGATGCTAGGAACCACATGAACGAACAAGACCCAGTCGTCACTTGGGTATCATCAAATTGTTCAGAGTGGCACAGAGTAATTCCCTGGGATAAGTCAACATAATAGCTAGGGTTTACTCTCGACAGTAACATGTCGTTCGTACCGCACATATTTCAAGTCACAAATAAAGCTACTTCTTCACACTTAGCCGTCTTTATCGTATAATAAATAAAATTAGTAAAATGTCTCATCGTAATAAAGATATTCCTTACAAGACATGTGCTAGGGCAATATTAGCGTACATTAATGGAGCCTTCACCTATCCATCGCAATTTAGAAAATTACAAGTAGTCCAAAATAGATTCATGCACATTGCCACCGGTTGCCCGTGGTACTAAAAGAACGTACACAACGACATAGACTTACCTAAAATAGTGCAACATTTTAGAAATTTATTCAAACGCTATTTCAAAATAACGGCTGTCCATCCGAACCCGCCAGTGTGAACAAACCGTTCACGGACGTATCCACCACATTAAAAGATCCTTCTTATACTATCGGATCCCTCTTAATCCCAGCACAGCAAACGTAACACCACACCGTCGTCTTTGGTCTCGGTTACGAAGAAATGTTTTCTGCCGAGCCGCAACCCTTCCAATCGATCCACCCAATATCAAGAACACAGCACTAAGTCGAGGCTTGATCTTCCGGGAGATAGTGATTGTTGCTTACGTTGTAGGGCACAGTCCAATCCTTCTAAATAATAATAAAGTGAAGTTGTATAACAGTGTTATCAAAATGGTATTCATTTAAAAAAAAGAGTATGTGTTCAAAAAAAAACAATCCAAAAATACCAAATAAAAAGGTTCGCAACTAATTTTAGGGTGTTGCTTTTTTCTGTCGGTAGCAACTAACTTTAGACTGTCACATTTATCTGTCGGCGTGCGCGCGCGCATCGTAAAAATTCATTCTCATCATTTTT
Organism: Calephelis virginiensis; assembly: GCA_002245475.1. Taxonomy (NCBI): domain Eukaryota; kingdom Metazoa; phylum Arthropoda; class Insecta; order Lepidoptera; family Riodinidae; genus Calephelis; species Calephelis virginiensis. Next base: position 88,530 of record NJDC01008728.1, read on the forward strand.
CCCAATCGCGCCAAAAGGCATATAACTTCAAACAGAAGCGGAACGTGACACTTTTTTATCCGTGCAGACGGTGTTCATAGATTTATTAGACGTTATCATTTATTACTTCAAAAGTTGAAAATTTACATTCAAATGTGTTGATTGTTACCCATTTTTTATATAGACAAAAAAATTAACATTTCTTGAAAAGAACGTGTGGGTATTTTACGTACAATCGTACATCGTGAACTCGTACCAAAGCCGAAAATATCGTATAAAAATGTTTTCTATAATTCAACAATACAGTTGGCAGCACTTGACAATTGAATTGGACATTTGAACAATTGACATTTAAGTTTTATTGACATAAACATCTGTGGTTGACATTGAAACATCGTGCCTTGTTGACAGTTGACACTGGATATTGGACAGATGACAGTCCATTGACATGCCATTGACCTCTTGGGGCAGTCAATTGTCAAGATAGTAGACACTTGAAACACGGTAATATTATCTATAAATATTACCGTGCTTGAAATTTGACTTTGTTTGGTTTTATGTTTTTAAAATGTGTGTGTGCCTGTTTAGGCACAATTTACATTAATGATACCAATGAGACGAAAACGTAGTGTTCTACGGTAATTGTTATATGCCTAAGTTTCCTAATACCTATACATATAATGAGAAAATATTAGATTGAGATATTTTCAATTTTATTTTCTAAATTACTTTAATTTTTTATGTCAATGCTTAAAGCTTATTTTTTCTTAGTCTGATAGCATATTTGCTGTTTAGATGACAATGTTTTTCCTTAATTTTTGAAATCCGTCAGGATGTTTACTCTTAAATTTAAAAAAATAAATAAATATATAATCTTGCTAAAATAGGTACCTACCTAGATTATGAAATGAACAGGCAAAAGTCTTTACTCTCTCGTTATGCTAAAAGATATTGCCAACCAAATTTTAGTTGCCTGTACCTACCAACTAGGTAACTATTTATGAAGTTACCTGTAACAATTTTATAAGTAGGTAGGTGTCTAAACTTAGCTGTCGTCCTGTATTATTATACTCTTTGGCTGTCAAATATCTTTTTCAGAGCAAATAATTATATAGATATGTAGATAGATATAACTATTTATGTAGGTATGGGTAATGTCAGTTGTTCGTTCTAAAGAGAGTGATATACCTACATATGTAATAATTGCATTGCATTAGGTAGGTATTTATTTAGGTATCTACATCCACCAAAGTACACAGGCTCACAATGAAAGGATAAAAAAATTACCATTATGCCTTGTTATTGTCATTTAATCATATTTGAACTAAGTTAAATAGGTAATTATTCTTATTTGTTAGTTACCATATACAACGGTTACAACCCATAAAAACTATTAGGCAAACACTCAGTACAATCAAACTAACATAACTAAAACTACTTAATTTGCACTTTAAAACTTGAGTGAGGTACGTAGATACACCAGGCTATAATGAATGGTATGGTGATGCATTACACTTCTTTATTTCTAGTATTTTATTTTAAAGGTTGCTTTATCAAATCAGTGTAAAGATCAGTAAATTATTTCAGAAAGAACAACTAACATTCAAGTAGCTGTGCGACTGCAAGTATAGTTATTTGAGATACTTTACACTCGATACTCTCAGCCTGCATCACAAAGAACTTGGAATGAAGGTATATACCTATACATATAATATGCAGTATAAAAATCAAACTATAAATTCAAGTAGGTACATTTGTGACTTCTGGTAGTTTTAAATTTATAACTTCACTTTTGCAGTTAAGGAAATGTCTTCAAATACTGTAGAGAGTTTAAATGACCTAAACGAAGATGAAGTTGTTAGTTGGGGAAACTGTTCTTGTGATATATTATTATACATGTTCAAATACTTGGATGTGAAAGCTCTTATTACTTGTATGCTTGTTAATAAATTATGGAAAGATGCAGTTGATTATTATTGTGAAGTAAGTAATAATTTAAGTAAAAGTAAGTTGAAGTAGGTACTAAACAAACGAGGAGTTGCACTCCGGGAGTGCCGACAGAAGTGAAAACTTGAACATTAACGTTGTGCATTTTTGATATTTTGGAATGGTTAGGGAACAATTTTGCACGAATTGCTTTAATTATCAGTATGAAAGTACCTACTATCATTTATGTGGTAGAATACAATATTCATTTATTGCGCTATCGTACACAAACATGGCAACACGAACATTCGAGCAAGCGCCCTGCGCCGTCTGACGAATTTTCGATCAGGTGACGTGTCCTGACGCGAGTTTAGAAGTTTTTACCCATTCCAAAAAAAGTACTAAACGCCGCTAAAGAATGTTTCACTTCAAAAAGGTATCTTCACGCCCATATATATCCCCGAAGAGGTAGGAGGACGCACAACCAGGGCACCCACGACTAGTCGAAGGCACTAAGTGCCACAATGTGATAGGTGGCAAGCCTATCGCCAACCGGGCACATATCCAATCCCGGGGAGAAAAAAATCCCCATTTCGCGTGGCCATCGTATCATGCCTGAACGCAAAGACCAATTTTGCTGATTATTTTCTTTGTTGTATTAGATTGATTGTCAGGAGAAGGTTTTTATGAAAAGAAAAACCGGGAAAATAAGGAAAATGGGTTGAACAACGTTTTAATCTACACAAACTGTTAGTAGCTGTCAATATCAGCGATAGGAAGTTCGTTGGGTCGGTTATAATAAATATTCCTGGATAAACATAAACAAATTACACGAATTGATCTAACCCCAAAGTAAGCAAATTATATGCTTGTGATATGCGTGTTAATCAACGATACTAATACGAGGGCCATTCAATAAATTTTTAACCTAAGAAAAAATAAAGAAAATTTTGAGAAAGTAAAGATTTATTTTTCAACATATCAAAAAAAATCAAAAAATGTTTATTCGATTCTTTTACATAGTCTCCTTTCAATTCAATACACTTGGACCAGCGATGCTCCAACTTTTTTAACCCGTCAAAAAAATACGATTTCCCGATGTCTTCAAAATAGGCCTCTGTGGCGGCGATGACCTCATCATTCGACCCAAATCTTTTGCCGGCGAGTGACTTTTTCAGATTTGCGAACAAGAAAAAGTCGCATGGAGCCAGGTCTGGAGAATACGGTGGATGGGGCAGCAATTCGTAGCGCAATTCGATCAATTTGGTCATGACAACGGCGGAGGTGTGAGCCGGAGTTGTTGTCTGGTGTGAGCAAACGCGGCACCCATCGCGCCGACAACTTTTTCATACCCAATTCTTTGTACAGAATATGATGCACTGTCCCATCTGCGATCCCTACAGTCTCAGCTATCTCGTGAATCTTCAGTCGCCGGTCTGCCAACACGAGATCGTGGATTTTTTTTACGTTTTCTTCTGTAGTAGCCGTTTTCGGTACACCTGGGCG
>NJDC01008728.1:107069-127283 GCA_002245475.1 Calephelis virginiensis
TATTCATGAATGTTACATAAGGCTCTGGTAGGCTGGGCAAAAGCACGTTCTGGAACCACTCTTTAAATTTAGTGGCATTCATTTCCTTGTGGCAGTCATTTCTGGTATTTGATTGAAATGCCAGTAACGCGTTCTCCACAAAACCGTATTTTGCAGAACCTGCGTGGCATATTATCAGACGGGCCTCCTTACCCATTGGTACTTCGACGTCGACGCTTGTGTATCATCCGTCCAAGAACGGGAAACCGAGTGATTGGCGTTTAGCCATGTCTCGTCAATGAACACGACATTATCCCAGTTATCATTTTTTTTTGCTCCTCTCAAATAACTTATCCGTTTTAAAATTATGTCGTATCGTTCTAATAAAATTTTTCTTTTGTCTGTTTTTTTATACGAAAAACCAATATCTTTTAAGATTTTGGTTAAAGCAGTTTTACCCCCGCTAAAAAGTCCAGCTTCTCTTAACGATGCCAAAAGCTTCTTCCTGTTGAGATATTCGTGTCTGGAATAGTACCTAACCATATATATGATTTCTGATTGCATCGGCGTCAAAAGTGTCAATATCTGTCACGGGTTTAGTTCTACGATTCTTCTTCGGAGTACGTAAATTATTATCTGTCATGCCAGTAGAGCCGAACTTTTCCTTATTAATATTTGTTATCGTTCGTTTGGTAACTTCAAGCGCCTGAGAGACGCGTTCTTGTATTTGTTCGAAAGGTACCAGGGGTCCGCCATTTTGCCGCTCCCGCTCAAAGTAATCTTGCAGCTTGATGATTAACTCACGGGCTCCACTTTTCTTTAAATTAAGTACCTATATTAGAAACCATATTAAAATGGGTTAAAAAACCCTGGACATTTAAAATTATTGTTTAAAAAAATATTCTTCGTGCATGTGCATGTAGATTCTCGAAAAATTCGACACCCACAGTTAAAATGTCGTTATCAATATTCGCACTGACACATTTTAAAAGTAAAGTAGTCAGGCGCATAATTTTAGCTTAGAAGCTTCTATAGTACTACTTTAAAGTTTTACTTTGTAAGCTACTATTACATATGTAGAGTCGAAAACACGAGTACGCCACAAACATTAAAATTCTAATCAGCCAAAAATAGGTCCAATAAAACATTTGGGTTCTTATGTAGTACCGCAAAAATAACAGTAGTAGTAGTAGATAGAAGTACAGCAGTTTTAACTTCTAGTACTCGGTACGCCAAACGCTACGCTCGTGCTGTGTCAATCCATCCCTTTCTTTCTTTTGCTCGATAGTGTTACTGTCGCCTTTAACCTTTAAATAAAACAGAACTTTAGAATCCTTCAAATACTGAACAGTCATTCAAATTGGCATAGTAATTTGTATCTGACGCGCAAAGAAGTGAAATCAATAGATCAACTATACCAAATACTTCACTTACGTGATGGACACTGATGTTAGCGTAATAAACTAGAAGTAGCCAAGGGCGTCGCCAAGGGGGTGGGGGGCAAGAGGGGCAGCTGCCTCCCCCTAAAGATTCTAAAAAAATGATAAAGCAAAAGTCTTATGTCAAGAGCAAAATGCAAGGCAAGTCAAAAAGTCGAAGGCACGAGGCTCCCGATTGAACCTACAATGTAAATTTTTCTCAATCTGCGTATTAACTTGCCCCCAACTCGGTCATCGGCTGGCGACGCTCTTGGAAGTAGCCTATTCACTCTTGCTATAAAGAGTGGATAGGCTAAGTGGTAAGTGTAAGTAAGAGGTAAGTGGCTTAAGTCTTAGTGGTACTTAGTTTGAAATCCTATTTCTAGAAAATATTTAACTTTTACAAATTTATTACTAAGTAATATATATTCTCCCATTCTTTTCCCCGTGTTGGTCCGGGCTACTTTGTAGGATAGACCATCTGCCTTCCAGCCAGGCAGCTCCTAAAAGGCGAGCATAGGCTTACCGTCACTAACACCGTGATATCCTACTAGATGGTAGAGTTTCGCAGCGACTTGCCCGGATTGGTACCACCGCCTTACCTATTCCTGCCGCCATAACGTCAGTGCTTACCATTGACGTGTTCAGGTTCGAAGAGGAAGCTAACCGGTAAATTTACTTTTGCTTGAGGGCTACCATCACAGCCTCAGGTTGGCAACGCACCATTACCACCTTTGGTGTCTCTAGGCGGCGTGAATTTCTTACCATCAGGAAATCCGTCTAATTGTTGGCCTTCCAATATCATAAAAAGACAATAATTAGGTTTGAAGAAAATAAAAAAAGAGCTTTTTTATTTAGACTATATTTTACATTCGAAATTATAAGCAATAACTTAAATAAGCGACAGAATAGATGAATAAACATTATAATTAGAAACCTATATATAAAGTGATATCAAAATGTGATTAATACTTGTGTTGATAAAGGTTTTTTTTCAGCCAGTTAAGGGCCATTCGCACGCCTGGGTTAAGTATTTAGCTTCTAAATCACTTTATATTTGACAGAATAATCGTTATTTACCCAGAATTGTACGATATGGCTTATGTGTATTTTTTTTTACTTATATAAAAATGTAACAGAAAAATTTAAGCTACTTATTTCGTGAATCCAATCGAAAGGGTTATTTGTCTGGGACTGATAGTAGTACACAATATGTGTATGGTAGCCCACTTAGTAGAATGTTAGTAGTTCCTTGAATAAAGACCACAAGATTTCGTCAAGTTGGAACAACATATCGCTATAGTTATTATCGATTTCGATTTCAGGGTACTATATTATAGTACATATTATAATCAACCATACATTGTTTGTATATAATTTATTATTAGGTATCTATTTAAGTAATATTGGCTATTAACAGCAATATCTCCTCGGTACATAACTACTTCATTCTACAACCACTATAAACATTATTAAATATGTACAATATTCTAAGAATGAAGAAAGAATAAATAAATATAGGTGCATCATTATATATCAGTTGAACTTATTATAAGGCGCTTAGTAAGTAAAATTATTTAAAGTAAATAAGTAAAATTATGCTAATAAAAAGTCAAATAAAAGTAGCCATTGCCTTAAGATATGATGACTTAAAATTTCGTTTGTACTTAAACTATGCTGTAGTAGCAACTTATTCTTTAAAGTAATTTGTTTATTACTTTAAGATTTATTTTCTGTTGTAGTTTAAATTCGTTTACACATAAAATAATATAGTGTATGTATGTTCCTAATTGTTCTCGTATTCAGTAATGACCTTTCATTTACGTACGATTTTGATAAAATTACCTAAGAATGAAGCATTTCCTTCAGGCTAAACAACTATAAATATAATTAATATTTAACAAACTCTATAGTAGAAAACCGTACAGGCTTTACACTTGTTCGAAGTAACGTCATGAATGCTTCAAAATTTTCGAAAAATAGTCTACAATCAAACAGATGCAGAGATTTAAAAATATGAAATAAGACTTATACCATTACAAGATATAATATTCAAGAGCTAAAATAATTTATAAGAAATAAAGTGGATGAAACCATGCAGAAAAATTATAATGGAAAAATGATGAAAATGAAAAAAGTACTTACCCAATGATTCATATGTTAATCGTAAAATATATACTAATTAGGTAAAACAAAATAAAATAATTTTGATAAAATGTTAATTAGATATAATAGGCATTATTTTAAAGTATGCTCAAAATCAGTCATTTCAGTCAATTGATAATAATAGGTCTAATAACAGATAAGTAAAAGGAAGAAGAATAACTTTATAAAGAGAAGAATTAACTAAAAAATTTTTTTAAATGTACCAAATATTTAAAAAATGAATGCTTAAATACTATTGATTTATAAAACCTTAGATGGATAATTGAATGAAAAATATACATTTTTATTGATATGACTTTCTTTTGTACGTCTTTCGCAAAACTTTCTTATTTTCCGTGAGCATCACACGAAATCAGAATCCCAACCTTGAAGGAATAGATTATTTTACCGTGCTTTTCTGACAACCAATACTCTACCAATTACAGAGGTTGTAGGTACTTATTTAATACACATACAATATGGATCAGCTGCTGACACCATCTGAAGATATTAGTCACCACAAAATCAGATTTTAACCCAAGTGTGCATTCTACAATTCAATGTAGGCATAATTTGAAGCCAGTGAAGTTTATATTTCTTGCTAACGGTCGGTGGCGTTCGGGTTGGTGTAGGAGAATCCTCTGAAGGGTTCCTGGTCCATGGAGCGTAGCACCTGCGGCTCTACGGCGGTTAGCCGCGGCCGTTCTCCGGTGAACGCGCGGTCGAAGTATTGAGTATCTAAGGGATGCCGCTGAAAATATATATAAACCAATTTAATGCTGAGACAAGATCTGTAACTGCATTTTATCGCATCCGTTTCATGTAAATTGGAATCGAATATGTCATTTTAGGTACTCTTGTACACAGTAATAGATTATTTTATTAGCATTCAGTTCCAACAAAATTCAAAAATCTATATATCGATTGTTTTTTTATAAGTATATATAAGTTTTGAAGAGTAGCCCTACAGGTCACATCTATACTTTTGCAGGGATATCTATACTTATAAAAAAAACTAAGTAATTGAATTTTGTACGTTAAGAATACTTAAAAAAAATAGGTGAAGGCAACTATAATTGGTCATCAGAACACCTCTTTAGAATTATTGTCTGTCTGTCTGTGCTATGACCACGATTCACGACAAATCTATTTAATAGATCGTAACAAAATTTGGCTGCTACTTTATGTTCTAAGTAAGGTTAAATTATATTTTTTACCCGCTTACTAAATAAGGTAAAAATCAAAAATTTATTATAGCGTAGTCCAATTTAATTTAAATGTATTCTAAAGGTATTCTAGTAGGCTTTACAATTGTCCCATATTTTTTCCCAAGCCATAAGTTTTGTAGTTTAGAATTACTAACAGATATAAAAAACATTCGGTATAAAGTGTCCAAATAACTTAAAATCGGGTATTTAGAAAAAAATCTGACCGTACATTTTTCATTGATTTGATTTTATTTCATTGAACAACCAATCCTCTTACATATACATATATACATATCTTTACGCCTAAACCCCCTGCAGGTTAGGTCTAGAGTGAAGAATACCAAATCAGCAAAGGTTGTCTGTTCGGCAAGTAATTAATAAAAACTCACCACACGTGGTTTAAAAGGTGCCTCTAATTCTCTGCGTTCTAGCTTGTCCCAGTGGACAGTCCGGAAGAAATCTTGATCTCGAATATCTCCATACATACATTCCGCGCTTCCTAAACGCGTTCGCGCGTCTTTATCCAACAACTTAAAATAAAAAAAAGATGGAAAGGTAAAAAGGCGATGTTTCTTACTCCAACTAGTCTAATATCACAGAATAATATTTGGTAACTTTTATTTTATAGACCTTGATGAAGGGTTCTTGGAATTTCCTGACGGCGATCGAAAACGGACTTCTCGAGTGTTTCATTTAAATTTACTTAGTCTGTATTACCAAAACCAGGCATATGATATAACATACAATATCAAATAACTTTAAACTGTTTAGTATATAAGAAGTTTGTGCCATACATATGTAAGATTTTCTTTATGATATTGGAAAGAAAACAAGCAGAAGGATTTCCTGATGGTAAGAAATGCACGCTGTCTAGAGACAACAAAGACGGTAATGGTGCGTTGCCTGTGGCCGGGATGATAGACCTCGAGCAAAAGTACCGGCTACCTAACCCTCCGAACCAGAACACGTCAACGGCAAGTGCTGACGTTATGGCGGCATAAATAGATAAGGCGGTGGTATCAATCCGGGCAAGTCGCTGCGAAACTCTAACAACTGGTCTGGTGTCATGGTATTTGTGATGGTATGCCTATGCTCGCCTTTTAGAGCTGCCTGGCAGGAAGGCAAATGGTCTATTCTGCAAAAGAGCCCGGACCAACACGGGGAACTGTAAGTACCTTTATAAAGGTATCCATTATTAAATATTTATACTAAAATTATGAATGCTGTCTGTCTGTCAGTCTGTCGAATGCAGCTGAGATGTCTATAGTATAAAACAATGTCGCTTCCTCTGTCCCTAAGTCCCTTTGTATGCTTAAATCTTTAAAACTACGCAACGGATTTTGATGCGGTTTTTTTAATAGATGAAGTGATTGAAGAGGAAGGTTTTTATGTATATTTTCTAACCATATAAAGCCGCTTTGGGCCTCTAGTATACCACAAAAATAACTACGTTAATTAAAACTGACTTCGAACCTATTGGTAAATGGCAAATGTATATAATAAGTAGTACATAATTAACATTTAATCTTTATTATTTTTTACTTTTTAGCTTTGAAGTCGGTTTTAATTAACGTAGTTATTTTTATTTAATAATTTCTAGTTTATTGCTGATATTATTAAATTAAATGAAATAAAACATCGGGATAGGTGAAAAGAGGTAAAAAATACTCATAAAATAAAAACTAATGATATTTCAAAACTATTCCGCATCAAACAAAAAAATAATTACGTAAATCAGTTCAGCAACCACGGAGAAATAGGTGTACATACATAAAAAAATTATATACCGACCGAATTGAGAACCTTCTCATTTTTTTTAACTAGGTTATTAAATAAAAACGAATCGCCAAAATATCATTCTAAACGCGGAAAGGCTTGAACAAGTGGATATTTTTTTAATATTTTCGTTAATGAAGATTCTTATGAATAACTATCTGTTACCCGCGGCTTCGCTCGCGAAAAATTTAGATGTAAGCTATCCTATAATTCAAGTTAGACCAAACTGCACACGGTGTGTAAATTTGATTAAAATCGGTTAAGTGGTTTAGGAGTCCATTGAGGACAAACATTGTGACACGAGATTTATATATATTAGATAAAAACTTGATTTTTTTTTAATATGTATCATACAAACTATTAGTAGCTATCAATGTTAGGCGATACATATATTGCCGAGTAGGCTGTTATTTGAACTTTACTTTTTTCTACCGCAGTCAGTGAAAGGCTTGTAAACATAAGAAATAAATAAATATCGCTTAACAAATTACAAAAATTGAAAGTTAACCGCAAAGTGAGCAAATATATGATTGGGTCATAAGTGTAAGTCAACTATAGATACCGTGACATCCGACTAGGTGGTAGAGTTTGGCAGCGACTCGTCCGGATTGGTACCACCGCCTTACCTATTCCTGCCGCCATAACGTCATGACGTGTTCCGGTTCGGAGGGTAAGGTAGCCGGTAAACTTAATTTTGCTCGAGGCCTAACATCCCGGCCTCAGGTTGGCAACGCACCATTACCACCTTTGTTACCATCAGGAAATCCGTCTGCTTGTTTGCCTTCCTATAACATTAAAAAAAAGATACCTACTAATACATAGAAATATTTAAATAGCTGCCAGAATAAAATTAATAATTTAAATACATACCCTAGTTCACATAGCATAATATGTGATACTTGAGATTTAAATAGATACAAGAAGATTTTTTTAGACACCAAAATAAATTAAAAAAAATAATACCAATAATTTAAGTAGATACCAAATAAATTTAAAGTTTTAATTGATACCCTACTTATTATGCTATGTGGTTCTTAACATTTAAATAGAAACCAGATTATCTACATAAACACCAAAGATGATTTAAATATATAGCAAAAAAAATAACACATGTACCCTAATTAGTATGCTATGTGGTTCTTAAGATTTAGATAAATACCCAGATTAACTAAATAAATATCAAAAGATTATTTACATAGATGCCAGAATAAAATTGAAAATTAAATACATACCCTAGTTAATATGCTATGTGCTTCTTGAGATAGGAAGCGAGGATACGATGGCATTTCGTTACAGATAGACCAAAATAACTCGTCTTCATCACATCCACTGAAGGGGCTCTGGCCTATTAGCATTTCATAAAGCAGAACGCCGAACGACCACCAATCCACATTTTGAGTGTACTTTAAACCTTTTATAATCTGAAATTAAAAACATTAAATATACTTACAATATACGAGTAAAGAAAAAAAAGTAGTATCTTCACGCCCATATCCCAGAAAAGGTCGGCAGAGGCACAACCAGGGCACCCACGACTAGCCGAAGACACTAAGTTCCACAATGTGATAGGTGGCGAGCCTATCGCCAATCGGGCACACATCCAATCCCGAACAACATTTTTTTTATTAGAAAAACCACCAATTATTTGCCCGACCCGGGAATGAAATCCGGGATCTCATGAAGTCAAGTCCAACACCAAATTGTTAACAATTTTTACTCCAGAATTCGGTAAATTAGATTTAATAAGTAGGAGGACTTGTGAGTGAGTACCTATATCTAATATTTTTTACCTCAGGTGCCATATAATCTGGTGTTCCACAGAACGTGTCCGCTGTCTTGTCTAAATATATTTGCAACTTGCACATCCCGAAGTCGGCTATCCGTACGTGACCCTCAAAATCCAATAAAATATTGTCTAATTTCAAATCTCTGTAAAAAAAATTTGGAATTATTGATTTTATAGAGATTTTTTCTTTTTTAAGAAGAGCATTTTGGAGGTTAATTTGGTAGAAGTGCAACGACTGTACCTAAGTACTTGATTAGCTAGTCGAACGAATACTAAATATGAAAATTTTTGTAGGTAGGTACATAAAATATTTAAAAAAATGCAACGGTATACATAATATAAAATCCAAAATAAGGATTACTAAATTTTTTGCCTATTTGTCAAGATTTTTATATCCCGGGTCAATATCCAGGATACCTTTTACTGCATAAAAATCTTGTGTTCTCTCACTAATATAGAAAAATAACTTCAAAGTATTGTACATGCCGCATATGCCGCGGGTAGAGCTTGTTTCTGATGAACAAGCTGAACTGACAGACATTGTCCTGTCTCACTATGAATATTATTTTATTTTCTTAAATAACAACATAGAACCTTTTCCTGACAATAACTACCACATGAAAAATAATCAGCTAAATTGGTAGACAAGTTCAGGCGTGATGCGATGACTAAATGAGATAGGGATATTTATATATATGAAGTAGCTGAGCCGACAGAAGTCCTATCCTAACTATGAGTATTGACCTAATATGAACCTTCTTCTGACAATAAAAAATACAAAAAAAGAGTTAGCTGATCAGACCCTGTCCTAACTATAAATATTTAATTAAAATAAACAATAATTTTGTAACTAACACATCAAAAACAGAATAAGCAAATTAGTTTCGAAATTTTTCTACATTCGTTCGGGCGTAATGCGATGACCACGTGGCACGGAGATTCATTTTTGTATTTAAGACTTATATAGGTACTTATAGGTAACATACTACTTCTTAATATGGACGCTTATCCTAAAAACCCATAGAGCGATTTTTACCCGCGCCCGCAGCGATTGCAGAACTGCGGTTTTATTTTAAAACTCACGAGACCGGTAATTTATGCGATCACACAGCCGTCGCGGTTAAAATCATCTCTCGCAAACTTGTACGATTGTAAGGACGGGCGACCGCTACCGCGGTGGCCGCGGGAACCGCAAACAACCGCGGTCGCTGCGGGTGTAAAACGCGTTGTGAAATGTGCTCTTACTTTTTGCATATAAATCAACGTTCTACAGAATGAAATTGCTTATCCTTTTATATACTATACTGACTAACTATAGTGCTGCCCGATTTTAAGTAAGTATGAGCAAAAGTTTTTACATTACTACGATTTTTTTGCGATATATTATGTAGGTATGTTAAGTGTTCATTTTGATTTTAAATATCCATTTCTGTCGGTAGGGTGCCTTTTTTACATAACAATGAGAAAAATATAGTAAAACCTACCTATATACTATGCCTCGTTTGTGAAGGAACTTGAGCCCTGAAACTATTTCCGCAGCGTAAAACCGCGCCCTGGCCTCTGTGAACCGACCACTTTGTTGTATGTGGAACATCAGGTCGCCGCCATTAAGATATTCCATCACGAAGAATAGGTGGGACTGAAATATGAGTTAAAATTAGGTATGTTTTATTTAAATTAGCCAAGCCCTTGGTTTAGCCCATATTTTAAACTGGAACTCGATGGATCGATATTTAACCTAGGAATCTGCTCGAATCGGTTCACCTATTTACATGCAAAGCTCGTATAAACATTTTGACATTTATCAACATTAATTTGGATTTATATTTGTGCCAGTAGCAGCTGTCGCTTTTATTTTAATCCCTCCATCCAATATACCAACAATCCACAAATAATGTTTTGCTAGCGTGTAACAAGCTTTGCCAATGCAAGGAGGCTCCACTCGAGTTATCGGTATAAAAAGTTCTTCTGATTTAACTTACATAACTTACTTCTTAAAATGTATCTTTCTGGTACGAATCTCAATCGTACATGTCTTGTTCCAACCAATTTCATAGTAACACTATTAATAAAACAAAAAAATAGGATCTTCACGCCCATATCTTCACTCAAAGGCACAAGGACACTAAGTCCTACAATGTGATAGGTGGCAAGCCTATAGTCATTTAGGCTCATATATAATCCAGTGCAACGTTATTTTTATAGGAAATTGAAAATACACATCAATAAAAAAGTTTTATTTAATGTTTGAAAAATTAAAGTTAATAGCAATAAACAAGATTTTTTAAGACGGCACTCGTGATGAGAAAAGACAGCCACAGGTGCGTCGCTGTCCTGTGACGAAGGTGTTAGACCTAATGTGCTGTGCAACCGATTACCTTACTGATTTACCATACTTACCACTGGTGGTAATTTTATTGCGCACTTACGAAACTAATATCAAATTGTCGCTCCATCTTTTTTCATCGATAGTAATAAAAAGAGACAAAACACTTAATCATTAATTTGTTTCTACAGACGTGTAATATATTCCTCAGAAAACGTTGATTACGCACGTCACAATTTAACTTCTCCACACCAATCTCACATGTCTTAAATGTTACATCTCTTTTGTTTTTGTTCCATTTGAAAAAGATAGCATGCATCTAAAATAAGTTGTCTGTGCTCTGCAAACTTATCACCGCTGTCATCGCAGCAGGATTATGTAATACGGTGGACTTACTCCGGCAAGTTGCTGCACAGGACTCTACCACCATTAAAAACGTGAGCAGCAGAAAAAAATTAAGCAACATATTTCTAAGATTACTCACGTCAGTCTGAAAAGTAGCAAAGAGATGGCAGAGGTATGGATGGTTGGTACCCAGTGCGAGGACTTTCCGTTCTATTAATGTGCACTCTACATCATCGTCCTCCAGCACCACATCCTTCTTCAAGCACTTTACTGCGTAGTAATATTCAGTATCCCTCAGTTCCGCTAACATAACCTGAAAACCGACGACATTCTATGAGCAATGAGTCTAAGCTTTTACAAGTATCATCTATTCAGTGCGTGGCAGGGGTACCGTTCAACACCTGCAACCTAAGGTCGAACTATGGGGAAAGAATTCCCAAGCCTTACTGCTTGCGAGGTAAAAGAACGGCTATGGTAACAAGTGTTTCGAGAGGATACTTGAAGAGGACAATTATCACTGGACATGATTAGTTTTATCTCACTGTTACAAAACTTAAATCTCTGCTTTAAATAAATAGGTGCAAATGGATCCAAGAGAATGGAACAAAAGGGAGAGGATATGGCAGTTTCGGCGAATGTTAATAGGCAACCACTTGAGCTTAGCACTAAATATATTACTCGTACACGAATTGTATTAGCGTACTCATTCCTGAAAGGTCGGCAACGCATCAGTAATACTCCTGGTGTTGCGGATGTCCGTGGGCGGAGGTGATCAGGTGACCCACTTGCTCGTTTGCTTCCTCTTATATAATAAAAATGTTTTATTTCTCCTTACGGTAGTTATTGGACTAATTTTTCACGATGCGTTCTATGAAGGAAACTTACGGCCAGTCTGAGAACTTTTTGCGCGACTGCCCGCACACAGCTCATCAAACATTCATAGTTCATAATTTATTTATTGTTCGAATATAGGTACATAACTAGTTGGTAGCAAATTTGATTTAAGCTCTATATTCTGTCTATAAGGCGTACAAATTGTGGAATTCATAAAAAAACAAACTAGTTTACAGTCAATATAAATAGAGAATAGATTTAATACAATTAAAATTAATATCTTAGATATAAGTATCTATTTATCTTATATTTTCTCACAACGTCTACGGTTCGAATCAGGTGTGATGGTCTACTTTGTTAATATTGTAGCCTGACTTTACAGCTTTTGTGATATCTAGACATAGAAGCACAAATTAAAAAGTCTGTACAAGTACATAGAAGTGGAAAATTGACAATTCAATTAGTTTAAAAAAAACCACCGATAATAAATATTATTGATATTTTAAACGGGCAATACTTTCGCTGTGGGGCGAATCAAACAATCCAAATAATTCAAAAATATTTACTGTAGTTTAATAATTAATATACATGCCTACCAGGAAATAGATCTGGATAGGCGTGTGACACAAATGTAAGTCCATTTTATTATGTGAATTTACGACTTTCACCGTATTCTTGGCTTCGGCTCAAAGGCAATTAGGGCAACGGTGTGCATCCAGGAACAAGTTCCCACCAATTTGCGTGACATAATTATAGATTGGAAGCTTTAGAGGAGGGATTTATATGATTAAAATGATTTACTATGTTTATGTTTTACGCTTACTATTTTGAGATTTATAATTCATTATAAATCCTTGTCTTGCTTATAAACTGCCAATTTTTTAATGATATTGGAAGGAAAACAAGCAAACGGATTTCCTGATGCTAAATTTATGCCGCCTAGAGACACTTTTCTTCTAAAGCGAGATTTCATCATTTCTTAATATTTTGTAGGTCACGAACGGATTGAGCAGACATTTTTTTAATATATTTGGAACTAAACAAGCTGCTAAAATAGTAGATAAAGCTACACAATGGACGTCTAGATATCTATACACCAAATATATTAATGGTGCACTAGCATCCTGAAGTTGGGACGGTAGGCTTAAGACTCTATTTTAATCTCCGACAGAAAACGAGGGATTTGTTTGTTGAGGTGTGTACTCTCTCTCTCTCTGTATGTTGTGTGCCTCTGTGCGTGGTCTGTGGCATCGTAGCTGTTGTGGGTATTTATTTCACTTTTAAACATATGTGAGTCCTTACAGTAAAAACACTGTTACAACTAAGCTGGTCTGATGATGGAAGCGAGGAGAAGATATTTTAAAAATTACGGAAAGTTACTGTATTTACAATTACCCTATTGCACTCGATGATAATTTAAGCGTAGTAATGTTGCTAGATATCAACTCCTATCATTTCATTGCAACGTCGCGATTTTATATAATTATTTCAAAAGAAAACTTCTAATGATTCCGAGATGACCCCGCTAGTAGTAGTAGCAGAAGAAAAAACTTGAGAGGTGTCAAGGGACACCCGGATGGAACGAAGTTTTCTCTCCCCCTCTTTCTCTCTCTCAATCTCTATCAATCTCTAGTAATCTCTATCTCTATCTCTCTTATAGAGAAAGACAGTCAGAGAAATATGAAAAAATAATAATAAAATAATAATAATAAAATCGCCTCTGTGGTCTAGCGGTCCGGGTGTTGGACTTGACTGCATGAGGTCCCGGGTTCGAATCCCGGGTCGGTCAACACAAAGAAAATTGGATGTTTCCAATTTTCTAATAAAAAAAAAATGTTGGTCGGGATTGGAAATGTGCCCGGTTTGCGATAGGCTTGCCACCTATCGCATTATGGGACTTAGTGTCGTCGGCTAGTCGTGGGTGCCTTGGTTGTACCTCTGCCTACCTCTTCGGGGATATGGGCGTGAAGATACTTTAATAATAATAAAAAATAAAAAAAATAAAGAGAGACAGACACAGAAACATGAAAAAAAAATAAAAAAATCAATTCATCAAAAAAACAAACATACGCAATCCGCAAAGCTTACAATAGCTTACTTTAACAAAAAGTGTACAACTTTTCGTAAGATTTTTTCCGTCTAGCCTCCTTTCACAACGCGCAATAAGGAACTTCGTTCCAATAAAATAAAAAAATAAAAAAAAATTAAGAAAAATAAAAAATTATAATAAAAAAAAATAAAGAGAGACAGACAGAGAAACATGAAAAAAATAAAAAAAATAAATAAAATAAAAAAATCAATAAAAAAAAAACATGCGCAATCCGCAAAGCTTGCAATAGCTTACTATAGCACAAAGTGTCGTGACAACTTTTCGTAAATTTTTTTCTGTCTAGCCTCACAACGCGCAATAAGGAACTTCGTTCCAAAAAATATATGCATTATAAAGTTAATAATATAAGTAGCTCAAAAAACCGACTAATGGAGTCGGATCGCGATAAAATTTCATGACCTTTCCATAAAGAACTATCAAAATAGATTCGGTATTGGCTAGAAAAACATACAGTCGAATTAATAACAGATAGTCGAAGGACAAAGGAGTTATCCATATTTTATTCCGACATCTTAACGAGTTCACACAGGAGAGTTAAATAAGTTTCATACGCGGGCACGTTAGGCAGGCAGTTACAATCAGATTTCAATTGTAACTAGCTATACCGTCGAACTTCGTTCCACCCGTTCAGTTTGTATAGGAAAAATTTTAATGTAGATCGTCAGAACGTAAGACGGCGCACTGCGCATGCGCGAATAAGACAGTGCAGGGCACTTGCGCAAATAAGACGGCACAGTGCGCGAATGTTCGTGTTGTCATGTTTGTGTACGATAGCGCAATAAATGAATATCGTATGACACCACATAAATGTAGTGTCATACTGAGAAAGCAATTCGTGCAAAATTATTCCCTAACCATTCCAAAATATAAAAAATGCACAACGTTAATATTTAAGTTTTCGATTCTGATGGCACTGCCGGAGTGCAACCCGTCGTTTTTTTTCATATCAACCTTCTGACAAAGCATAATAATTCACGGAACTTTTAAACTCACATAATACGATTGCTAGACACAGTGAAGTGAACATAAATAATATTTAATCTAAAATCCTAGCCAGATACAACGGCACGAGTTTTCTAGCGTCAAATGTAGCGAGTGAGAGCACGACCGAGAATAGATGTTATATTTTATTCGTGGTACGGCAGGTGAAGTTACGTTGTAGGTGGCACATTGCCACTTTGTCCGTTAGCTTAACTATGTCTTAGCTCCAACGTGTACTAGGCATGGGCGTACCCAGCATCTTTTATGCGCTATAAACTACACATACTAGAACAACAAATTTTACTTTTCTCCGTGTTGGTCCCGGCTCCTTTGCAGAATAGACCATCTGCCTTCCTTTGCCAGGCAGCTCGTAAAAGGCGAGCGTAGGCTCACTGTCACTAACACCGTGACATCTGACTAGGTGGTAGAGTTTTTTTCTAGCATGTTGCCAAATTTTTTCGACAACGTTCTAGTTGCCCTGACATTATCAAGGCCCTTTTTACTTGTTTTTTCTAATTTGCACGGTAATTGGGGATAGTTTCACATAAGAGTGAAATGCGTTTCTATATGTTTAGTTTCTCTTTGTTAAATATACTTTGGTTACTTTATCGATTTACTCAGTCCTTACTGGATATGTAGATTTAACTAGAAAAAAATGATTAACTGGTCCAAATCCTATTAATATTGTAAAAGCGAAAGTTTATCTGTTTATTTGCTTGTTTGTTACTCCTTCACGCAAAAACGGCTAAACTGATTTTTATAAAATTTGGTACACATATAGAGGGTAACTTGGACTTACACACATTTTTATCTTGTAATAATGTTCTTTATAGTTCTTTATATATATTATACACTTTATATTTTTTTGAGATTTTCGCTTACAGAAGTGCAACATCGACATTTTATCTATCAAATAGTCGCTTTCTGAGAAGAAAGGAAATTCTTTTTCATGTTTTTTTTGCGCTTTGTGAATTTTATTCCTTGAAAGTCAATAAGATGGTTTATGCCAAACAAATTTATCGATGTAAGCGACGTTGTGAAGTATTTCATCAACGTTCTTATCAAATAAGCAATAAAAAGTTGCTAATTCTAAGAATTTCGCATTTAACAGTCATTGAAACAAATTAGAACGTTGCCAAACTAACTAGATCTGTTAAGTTCATCGTACCCCGTTTGATACGAGTATAAATACTATTTGACATTTCGTTTCGACAACACTTGCGTCATGTTCTGACGATAAATTTATCGTTTACCTTTTACTACTTTCTAAAATTAACTTTAATAATGTTTATCTTGTGGTCTAACTACTACTCCCGAATCTACTGCCGAATCGTTTATGTTATGTAAGAAATGATGTTAGATATTTGTTCAAAGGTGAAACAAAAAGTATCTTCACGCCCATATCTCCGAAGAGGTAGGCAGAGGTACAACCAAGGCACCGACGACTAGCCGAAGACACTAAGTCCCACAATGTGATAGGTGGCAAGCCTATCGCCCAACCAGGCACATTTCCAATCCCGACCAACATTTTTTTAAATTAGAAAATTGGAAAAATGCAATTTTCATTTTGTTAACCGACCCGGGATTCGAACCCGGGACCTCATGCAGTCCAACACCCGGACCACTAGACCACAGAGGCGATTAAGGTGAAACAAAATATTAAATAATCACTACTAATAATACCGTTGGTTAAGAATTAGGATTCACCGGTTCACCTATGTTTCATGTTCTGCCTGATAATGTCTACGGTGTCTATAGGTCAGGGAAGTCACCGTCAGGAGGTGTGAGTGCTTGTTCGCTGTCGTTTCACATAAAAGAAAAATTTATTCATTGCCATTGGTAGGTTGCTTTCCCTATTCCGTCGTTAAGTAGGATGACCTCGAGGCACTGAAATTAGAAGCGGTCGTAACATGAAAGGTCATCTTGATAAACTCTTTTGCAAGCAAAGAAAATAATTATGTAGTTCAGACCATGCCAACGGACGCTTAAAAAGTAACTTTTCAGGGAATATCAATATTTAAACTCCTCAGATAGGTAAAACCTACGCACATTCGAAAGACAAACTCCCCTCACCTCTTAAAATCTTCAGGTAATTAAACGACGGCCCTTAAACAAGAATCATATGTTGCAATTGAATAATTCACTATAAATTTTTAAATAATTGCGTAGAATTTATTTTATGGCTTCCGTAGTAAGGCAAACATAAAATGCATCGCAATTAATAGTTCATTAATTATCATGGTCTTTGGGCTTTACATTATAATCCATAGGTATTTTTATTAGCCACCATGTTTTTTTGAGTGAATAAATGCGCGTGTGAAAATAATAAAGATTTTATGTATTAGAATAAGATGGGTTAAACGATATTTTTGTCTGCATGTCCAATTTTTTTCTCAAAGATAATCTTATCCTAGCCCATATATATTATAAATGCGAAAGTTTGTATGTTTGTTGGTTACTCCTTCACACAAAAAATGCTGAACCGATTTTAATGAAATTTGGTACACACATAGAGGGTAACTTGTATTAACACATAGGATAGTTTTTGTCCTGAAATAATTCTCCTGTGGGACCACTCGGGTGACGTCGCGGCTAACAGCTACTATCTCGTATTTTATTTGAAGTCGTAAAACTTTTTCTCCTAGATTTATTTTTTATTCTTACGAGCTGTTATAATACACACCATTAATTTAATGTCTCTCAAAATCACTAATTCATATCCACATTATAAAAGCGAAAATGTGAATGTTTGTACTTCTTTCGCATCGCAACGAAACAATGTTATGCTACAATTTGTAAGTATGGAGATAGGACGAAGGCTACTTTTTAGCCTGATATCTAAACGGATTCCCGCGAGAGACTTATACGCGGGCAACATCCGGTTACAGTAGACAATTTCTGAGACATTTCCCCGTGTTGGTCCGGGGTTTCTTTCCTGACTAGACCATCTGCCTTTCTGCCAGGCAGCTCGTAAAAGGCGAGCATAAGCTTACTGTCGTTAACATCATGACATCTGACTAGGTGGTTGAGTTTCGCAGCGACTCGCCTGCGTTGGTACCACCGCCTTACAACCGCATTCCGGCCGAAATAAGCTGTTGGCGTGTTTGGGTTCGGAGGATAAGGTAGCCGGTAAACTTACTTTATGACCACCATGACAATATACTTTTATACGTATATTGTAAACGGTAGACGTACAAGTTATTAAAGACTCATATAAATATAGAATGCATACTCATTTAACATATCCGAGTCCAAAGCCAGGACTTTGATTAGTTAGCTGGCCTTTGACTGGATGAATGAAGATTTGCATGTTTTACTATCTTTGCTGTACTTCTTATATATAAAATTCAGATGTTGCCGTACTCCGAAGCTGCTTGACCGATTCTCATGAAATTTTGTGCGCATATTGAGTAGGTCTGAGAATCGATCTACATCTATTTTTCATACCCCAAATGTTTGTACTAAAATCACATAAAACAGTAGCAGAATAACGTCTGCCGGGTCAGCTAGTTATAACTTATAACTTCCGAACAACTGAACAGATTTGGATATATTTTTTGTTTTGTTAGTTATTGTCAGAAGAAGGTTATTATGAAGAGTTAAACCGAGAAGGTGGAAAAAACAATACTTTTGTTTGTTTGTTTTTTCCCATACAAACTGAACGGCTGAAACGAAGTTCGTCGGGACAGCTAGTTTCAAATAATATTAGCTCATTTCTGAGAATGAAAACGACAAAAAGAATGCGTATTGTTACACATTCCAGAATGTGTCACAGGTGGTTGATGAAAGATGATTTGGGAAATAATGGCGTTACAAGATTTAAGTACATTTTCATACATCCTATACACTTCTTGTAATATTTAAAAACCACATTAAATTAAAAAAAAAAAAGTATCTTCACGCCCATTTCCCCGAAGAGGTAGGCAGAGGCACAACCAGGGTACCCACGACTAGCCGAAGATACTAAGTCCCATAATGTGATAGGTGGCAAGCCTATCGCCAACCGGGCACATATCCTATCCCGAGCAACATTTTTTTTTTTATTAGAAAAGTGGAAAAATCCAATTTTCTTTTTGTTGCCCGACCCGGGATTCGAACCCGGGACCTCAAGCAGTCAAGTCCAACAACTGAACCGCTAGACCACAGAGGCGATTAAATTTATTCCAGAAAAAACTATTGGAATAGGTTACTGGGACGTGTCATAACCCATTTTTTTAATTTTTGTCTAGCTTACGGTATTCTTGAATCAAATTTTCACTATATTAGCTATTTGTCATCGAAGTTGAAAATATCTTCGAAAATTTTAAAATGTTTTAAAGTTGCGCGGGCGTAAACTAGTTGCTACTGTTTGAATAAAAAAAACCGAAAACATTTAATGTGAAATGTAACCCCGTCGATATGGCTCGCATTGCATAGGCATGTAATCCAATTAATTAAAAAAAAGTAGTAAAAAATATTCTGAGCATTATATTATAAGCTCTACAAGTTGCAGTCGCCATCGCACTACCTTTAAAAGGACGCAAAAAAAAACAGTTGATATAATTAAAATGAAATTCCATAACAACTGCTATTTATTAATTTATTTAAATGGGATAATTAAATATTCCTAAATAGGCAACTATGTCTATTTTGGTAGTAGGCTAACGCAATAAAC
Organism: Calephelis virginiensis; assembly: GCA_002245475.1. Classification (NCBI taxonomy): domain Eukaryota; kingdom Metazoa; phylum Arthropoda; class Insecta; order Lepidoptera; family Riodinidae; genus Calephelis; species Calephelis virginiensis. The sequence continues at coordinate 126,632 of NJDC01008728.1, forward strand.
TTACGACATTTCATTAGTATATTATATACTAATGAAAATTACATTACACATATCATACTACCCTTAGAAATTTATTTATCGGGTGCAATATAAAGTCCAAACCCGAATTACGACAGTTCAAAAAAACAACAAAACGCTTCGAGAAAAGGTAGTTAAGTAAAATACTCGTAGGTAGAGCCATTACGCTTCGCAGTAATCGTTTGGCATGGGCATTCCCTTGCCCCAGATGACATTGTTGTTTTGCCAAAAGGACAGACTTCGACTGACTTTACGTTACCCTTTCATATGCGACAAAACCAAGCGACACACACTTATATTCCTCGATTGAATATAATGTTTTCACTTGTACATGAAAGATACAAAATGAAGAATCCTTTAAAAACGAAAATGCTCAAGTCAACGGCAAGAATTACAAAAAAGAAGAATACAAATAGAATAAAAAATAGTTGAAAATTCATGTTTATATCTATGTATGTAGTTTTCTATATTAATCGGCTAGTACGAGGGTGGATCCAAAAGTTCGTGGCCTAACCTACATGGATCTATAACATCTTTTTAAAATCTACCGTCATTTGTTAGTATGTGTCATATTGATTTATTGTGCGCAGTTTCATTCCGATACTGCACAATATAAATTTTCTGTGATTATTTG
>NJDC01008728.1:128968-161256 GCA_002245475.1 Calephelis virginiensis
CCCACCTTATTCGCCGGATCTGGCCCCCTCGGATTATCATTTATTTCCAAATTTAAAAAAACACTTGGGTGGCTCGAAATTTTCGACCAAAGATGAGGTGATAGTTGCAGTAAACGACTATTTCGCGCACCTTCCGGAATCTTTTTTTTTTCGAGGGGATAAACAAGTTGCAGGTCAGGTGGAAGAAGTGTGTTGAGCTAGATGAGACTATGTCGAAAAATAAAAATAAATTTAGACCCACTTTTCTTTCATTTTCTTGGTCGGGCTTAGAACTTTTGGATCCAGCCTCGTAGTATAGTAGATTGAGGAGTTTCGAAAAGACTTGCCTGAGTAGGTATTTACATGTTTATATCATACTAGGTGTTTACCTTCGACTTTGTTGGCGTAGATTTTCATACAAACTTTTATCTACCATTATAGTCCTTCATCTCGTTTCATTTTTAAAATATGTAGCCTATGTTTGAACTTGGGTGTTTATGTGCATCCTATAAATGCGACGTATAAAAAATATAAAATAAATGCGAAAGTTTGTATATTTGTTTGTTACTTCTTCACGCAATAGCTGCTGAACCGATTTTGATGAAATTTGGCACACACATAGAGGGTAAATTGGATTAACACATGGGATAGTTTTTATCCAGAAAAAAATGTTCCTGTAGGACCATTGATCACGCGGACAACAGCTGGTATCAAATAAAAAAGTCTGTCCACCGGTTTAGCTGTGAAAGCTTAATTGACAAACAGACTTGCGCATTTATAATATAAATATGGATTCGGGTTTGGAGGTTAGGGTAAACGCAAAAAAATTAAGCAACAGGTTTAATATCGCTACATCAGCAACTCTTTAACCGGCTGAAGAAAGAAGAAAACAAAAAGAGGAGGTTCTCAATTTGATCTCGTGTTTTTAAATTTTATTTTGTGTGTTTTTTGTTATGGCATTACTCAGCTAATCATGTACAGATTTTGATGGTTCTTATTTAAAAAGGCTATTCATGATTTCCGAGTGGTCCTATATTAATTTTATCACGATATTCAACAAATTTTGAGTTTTACTAAGATAATAATGCAACATTTTTGTTTTTGTTGACGATAACATTAATGATCAAAGAAAAGAAACGAAAGAAATGAAAAGAATCATGATAAAGTTATTATTGAATCATCTTGAAATCATTCTATCTATCTTTTAGTTAAATAATTATTTGAAGTCGATTTTTTGCAGTGTCAATGTGCTTAAATTGTTATGTTAAAAACAGAAGAGACAGATCTATACACACCAAATATAGTAATGGTGCCATGTTTCTAATATACTTACATATAATTTAAAAATACTTATTCGCAAAAAAATAACAAAATTTTAGAACAGCTTTTATAACACCTGAGTGATGTTTTTCCTGGCAGTCGTCACAGTTGTTAAATAGGTCAACAACAAAAAATATGAACTAACAAATCACTGTCGTAAAATGTATAGTAAATAATATATTTTGCGTCGCCGATGCGTCTGTCCATTAACCTGTGCTAAACTCGTGTTGAAATTTTTATAACTATTTTCATATAAAATTAAGACATGTTTGTCCAGTGTTTGAAAATGTCTGAAGAAAAACAGAAAAACAAAAATTACATGCATACTTTATGCATCTCTCTGTAATCGCCTCTGTGGTCTAACGATTCGACGTCGGACTTTATTTCTTGAGGTTCGATCTCCGGGTCGGGCAACAAAAAATATTAGAAAATGTATATTTTTAATTTCCTAATAAATAACGTTGCCCGGGATTGGATATGTGCCCGATTGTCGCTAGTCTTAGTATCTCTATCTAGTCTTGGGTGCCCTGGTTGGGTCTCAGTGCCTTTAGGAACATGGGCGTGACTATGCTTTACTTAATGCAAAGTCCCTTCCGGAGTTAAAGATAAATCAGAGGGTATCCAGTGTCAATGACAAATTATTAATTTCACAGACAAAACTGCCTGACTTATTCCTTACACTCTTTTTACAGAATATGCCGGTTTCGAAGACTCCTGATAGTTGACAACTTGCGGATAATATATCGTAAAGTATTAGAAAAATAAAATATATTTTATGTTCTTTTTTATACTTTGTCATGGAAGTATGCATATGTTATTAGTCAAGCTTCATTATTTGCAGCAAGTTATTATCCAATTTTCAAAAATCAAGCTTTAATGATTTAAAATACTCTTAGTTCGTCATAATCAGTCATGCTAGGGCAAATAAATAATACATAAATGTCCCAGGACATATTACACAAATTGAATGCTACCCCAAAATAAGCAATTTATATGCTTCTGATAAAGGTGTTAGTCAAGGATACTAATGCATATAAATACTTGTATTGCTTGGTATCTTTAAATAAGTTTAATAAACCCCTGACCCAGAAGTGCAGACATCCAAATGTTCATCACAGAAATATCTGCTCTCATCGGGAATTGAAAGCCAAACTCGCGATTAGTCGCTGGAGTTAAGCGTATACGCTAACCCCTCGACTAACGTGGTGGTCAGTGTTTAAGGTAAAACTGTAGAATCCTTAAGCTAGCTCGTCGAATGATATTTGGCCGCAACAGAATTAACACAACACTTCACTTGTGAACTTTAACTGAACAAAATTATGCAAAATTTAACCAATCGACTAACTTTAATCAACATGTATGTGACAAGAAATTAAACAATTACTAAAAGACTGCTTTAATCATGTCTCTCGATCTCGCGAAAATCGATATTATGTCCTCCACGATTCGATTAACGATTGTTTTGTTACTAAATTAGTATATCGAGTTTTGGCGCCATCGAGAGAAAAGATGGTCGAAGTTTTTTCATAATTATTGAATTTCGTGTTAATATTGAGTGAAATTAGTCAATTTTGGTGGCATTTTGTACAATTTTGTTCAGTGAAAGTGCACAAATGAAATAATCATGAAGAAATTAGCGTATCGTCTATTTCCTCGTTGCCGCCAAATCTCATTACATGAGCTTGAGTAAACAGGCCACCGCTTTACCCAAGAGCCTGACATGACTTACTGACGTCTTTTGACTGATGACTAATTATAATTGATATAAAATTTGATGCAAATTTCTACTTGACTAATGGCAAAATACTAACTAGATTGCCAAAACCTAAAGAAAGAAAGAGAAAATGAGTTGGTATATAAAGCTATAGAGAGTATATAAAAGTTTTAATCACTGGTACTAACATTCGCATTTGATATTTTTTTAGTATATGCCAACCTTATAAACTAACCTGAGAAGCTCACCTGAGTAAACTAAACTTAAAAAAAAATTCCACCCGTGTTGGTCCGGTTCTCCTATGTGGAATAGATTGTCTTGGGTTACGAGGCAGCTCGTAAGAGACGAGCGAAGGTTAAATGGGACATTACAAAAAAGATAACTGGTGGTGGTGGAGTACCATACTCCAACTCATATGGCCTTATCTATTTCTGAGGCTGTAATGGAGTTTTGGCGCCATCGAGAGACAAGATGGTCGAAGTTTTTTCATAATTATTGAATTTCGTGTTGATATTGAGTGAAATTAGTCAATTTTGGTGACATTTTGTTCAGTGAAAGTGCACAAATGAAATAATCATGAAGAAATTAGCGTATCGTGTATTTCCTCGTTGCCGCCAAATCTCATTACATGAGCTTGAGTAAACAGGCCACCGCTTTACCCAAGAGCCTGACATGACTTATGACTGATGACTAATTAAAATTAATTGAAATTAATATAAAATTTGATGCAAATTTCTACTTGACTAATGGCTAAATACTAACGTGAAGGCCAAAACCTAAAGAAAGAAAGAAGCTGTAATGACAGCCATGTTCCGGTTTAGAGGGGGTGGTAGTCCATAGACTTGCATAATAATCATTAGCCTAACACAGCGGCTACAAGACACCATCGTACCTACAACAGCGATGATGTATAGGCTATGGTTATCAGGAGAATCGTATGCTTGATCGATATCCTATCCCTCATTTTTTTTAATATTGAAAGGCAAACAAGTAGATGGATTTCCTGATGATAAGGAATTCACGTCGCTCTAGATACACCAAAAGTCGTAATGGTACATTGCAAACATGAGGCCGGAATGTTAGGTCTCGAGCAAAAGTAAGGTAAGGTTACCGGCTACCTAGTCCTGCAAACCGGAACATGTCAACGGCAAGCACTGACGTTATAGCGACAGAAATAGGTAAAGCGGTGGTACCATTCCGGGCGAGTCGATACGAAACTCTAATACCCAGTCAGATGTCACGGTGTTAGTGACAGTAAGCCTCGTTGGTCTAGTGGCTAGCGTACACGCCTAACTTCGCAGACCCACCGCGAGGCTTGGATTCGATTCCCGACGGGGGTAGGCATTTGTGTTATGAACATTTAGATGTCTGCATTTCCGGGTCTGGGTGTTTATTAAATTTATTCTTGTATCTATATAAGTATTTCTATGTATTAGAATCGTTGACTAACACCCATAACACAAGCATATAAACTGCTTACTTTGGGGTTAGATTCAATTCGTGTAACTTGTCCAGGGATATTTATTATTATATTTTATTATTTTACAAGTTGCCTGGCAGAATGGCAGATGATCTATTCTGAAAACGAGAGCTGACGGTGACTTGAAAACTACCAATTATTTTTAAGACTTTGCTAAAATGAGCTAGGGTTTTTGAATACCAACTGCAGTAATCTGTGATCCTAACTACGGCTTCTTTTTTCATCTTATTCATTAGGCATGAGGCCTGACGTCATGTATTTCAGAACGTCACAGCCTATTGATGATACAGCGTTTGCAATTTAACATTACAATTGTTGGTAGATACCTTTATATATAGATAAATCCAAAAATAAACACGTATTATTAGCCTGTACGCCGCCGTAACACTTTTGAGGACTACGTTGCGTTGGTGAGTGATGGCACATTGATTTACTATGCAATACTGTCACATGATTTGATCAGACTCTATATTATGCAGGTAACTATTGAATTTGTTACAGGTATGACTGCATGGATCTTTATTTAGCAAATTAAAAGAAAACATTCTATTACCCATGCGAAAATGTATTTTATTTTCCTTTAAAATTTGGATCAGAATATATTTTCATTAAGATTAGCTTAAACGTAGATTGGACCTTGAAGAAGGCGTAGATAATATCTACTTATTATCTTTCAGCTCCGATATTTACATGTTTCCGCGGGGAGTTAAATAATTAATATCACAGAGTAAGTAATATTACTAACGTATTACACACGTGCGGAGACGTTGGCCAAAACTCGAGCATTCATAAATAATATTAATAAATATCTCTGGACAAATTATATAATTGATCTAATCTCAAAGTAATCAAATTAGATATACTTGTTTTAGTCTTCAATAATGATAAAGAGAAGTACTTAGATAGATACCATAATAAATATAATAAACACTCTGACCTAGAATCATACACAAGGTCATCGCATATATACCTGCTTTCTCATGAATCGAACCCAAGTTTCGCAGTAGGTCGATGAAGTTACGGGGTTAATTGCTTTATTAATTTTAATTGCTTAAGTAAAACATATCATCAAGTATAACGTGTATTTTTATTTGGTATATTTATATTATCATAAATAAGTATATTCACGCCTAAGTCCCCGAAGAGGTAGAGGCACAACTAGGGCACCTACGACTAGCCGAAAACACTAAATCCCACAATGTTATAGGTGGCAAGGTTATCGCAAACCGGGCACATATCCAATCCCGAGCAACATTTTTTTTATTAAAAAATTAGAAAAACCACATTTTCTCTTTGTTGCCCGACCCGGGATTCGAACCCGGGACCTCATGAAGTCAAGTACAACACCTGGATCGCTAGACCACAGACGCGAATTTATAGTATCATGATCATGATTTACCCAGTACAATAAAACTATTTAATGCAAAATTTTGCCATGATGAGATCATAAGGTATGCTTAGTCAAAAAGCTATCGGATGTCATATTTGTAACTTTACTCGATGGAATTCCACAAGCTCTAATTTCACAAATTGTACACTTTAATTAGAATATTATGTTAGGCTCGGGGGAGACCATACCGGTCTACCATACCCCCATTTAGACCATATCGAAAATGTATCATAATATACTCGTACATTTTAAATATGGAGGTATGGTCTCCGCTATTACAGTTTTTAGTTTAATAGCATTTAATTCCACGTGCTATTCCAAAAAGTTACTTTTTACTGTAATAAAATTCCTTTGATCGCCTATACGCAGGGTCTAGTAGTCCAATGTTAGATTTGACTTGTCCCGAGTTTGGTTCTCAGATCGGGCGGTAAAAAGGAAATGTGTATTTTCAATTGTCTTATAAAAATAACGTCGCCCGGAATTGGATATGTTGTAGATAAACTTGCCTACCTATCACTTCTTGGGATGAGTTGTGTCTCTGCCTAATTTTTTGAAAGAAAATACAACTTTATATTATATTCCTTTAGTGTTTTTGTCTATATCGTCAACCTTACATTTTCTTGTCCGTCAGTTATCGAGCATCGCCCTGTCGTTTAGTTCAGTGTTCTCACTTCCGGCAGTTGCGGATGAGTCATATCCCAATGCCAACTTTAGTATTAAATTTCATTTTAAAGTCATATGATTTTTAAATTTATTTTTCAAAAGTATGGACACTCTTGAAAAATTAATTTAAAAATCATATGACTTTGTCGTTGGCGTGTCAATCTTTAAATTCGTATAGCTGTACTTTTTTCTATCTTTTAATTTTATCCTTAAGAGCTCATTCTTTTATCTTGTAACTTGTGTACAATTTAACCGCATAGTTAAACTTTTATGTAGAAAAGGGTTGCACCTATAAGGGTTACACCCTTGTCTCTAGAATAGATAAGCTCGCATAGAGCTAGATCTTTGTTTAATATTACCAAATGTATTTATTTGTACGTGAAGAACAAATAAATAAAAATGAAAATGAGTGGTAATAGATACTATAGGTACCTACAAATTTTTTTATGACATTTTTTTTTATTTATATTGGAAGGCAAACAAGCAGACGGATTTCCTGATGGCAAGAAATTCAGGCTGCTTAGAGACACTAAAGTTGGTAATGGTGCGTTGCCAACCTGAGGCCGGGATATTGTTCTTTACGCTGGTTGAACGTCAACGTCAGTCGCGTCAGCTAGTGAAGAAAAACATGGATCCCCGTTTCCTTGGTCATCGCATTAGGTCCAAATAAATGGACCAATTCTGCTAATTCTTTTTTTTTGTGTTATTATCAAGAGACCTGGACCTCGTATGGACCTTCCATACGAAACAAAATTCAATATTCATAGTTGGGACATACATAAGTTACTACTTATGTATGTTTACATTATCTATGATGACGCTTATCAATTGCATTCGATACAGTGAGGTGCGAGTGCAATTGAAAGAATGTGTTGGTGTACTGAGCATGCATGTGTAGCGAGCATGCCCGGTTGGTTCAGTTAGTCAGTTCATATGGAAATAATGACAGATAAAAGTTTTACTATTCGAATTCGAATGTGGATGGATGTAGAAGCCTATTGTTTGAATTGTATGAATTGTTAAACAATTCATCCATCGTTTCAAAATCGTTTTAAACAAGTCATCTAAAACGACGAATTGTTAAACGATCAATTGTTAAACAATTCGTCGTTTAATTGGAAAAATTGGCACCCACATCAATAGTTCACGAACTGATTTAAATTATAACTCTACCAAACGTTGTGGGCTATGAATCATTTATCAATATTGATTAAGACAGTTTCGTCACAAAATATTTAAAGCTTCAATCATATCGAGTCTCGTGATCTCTACTCTTTACACAACATAAATGATATAAACGATGCAAATTGTAGTATTTATTTTATCACAAAGAATTGTATTAAGACCACTTAGCTGTTTTTGGTGTAGATTTTTGAAGTTAAAACTTCTTTAGCAGCGTTGTGCACTTTTTTTGGAATGGCTAAAACCTATATAATATTCTAAACTCGCGTCAGGACACGTGACCTGGTCGAAAATTCGTAAGACGGTGAAGGGCGCTTGCGCGAATGTTTGCGTTGTCATGTTTGTGTACGATACCGCAATAAATTAATATTGTATTCTACCACATAAATGACAGTACTTTCATATTGATAATTAAAGCAATTCGTGGAAAAAATAATTCCCTAACCATTCCAAAATGTTAAAAATACACAACGTTAATATTCAAGTTTTCACTTCTGCCGGCACTCCCGGAGTACGTTGTTTTTTTTTTATCACCGACAACTTAGTACTATGAACCTCAGCTCACCTAACGAAAAGTGAAGAAGGGATCGAAGATGAAAGTGTCCTAACTTAGTACCTTGCTGTATTCTCAGCTAATAAAAGAAGCGGGCAGAATCAAGTTGTGAAGTTCCTGGACAAACATTTTATATACAAAACATATCGTGTCACGGTGGCTGTGATGGTGGCACACCTTCGAACTGTGCGATCAAATTGTAATAAGCATACTGTAATTAATGTAATTGGTATGGGGAATGGCATACGGTCAATGGTAGAATAAAGTTTACTGAGTCAGCTAATTATATCGTATTATAAAGTAAAGTAGTCAATGGTAGAACAAAGTTTATTGAATCAGCTAATTATATTGTATTATAAAGTAAAGTATTTTCATACCCATATACCAAATAGGTAGGTAGGGGATCGAATAAGATTTCAAGAAGTTAAGTCATACACTGGGCCTCTAGACCACAGAGGCGATAAGTCGTATTATAAAGACTAGTTAAAAACCTATTTCCTACGAAATTTCTTTAAAGGGCTTTTAAAATGAATAAATACAAAAAGAATGAGCCCGTACCATTGCTTTTGAAAATGGAACGGCTTGTACGAAAATGTTGTTGTTGCATGGGAAACTTTCTAATAATTTAAGTATAATATAATATTTGATTGGCACGTCGCGATTTGATAATTATTTTTCAAAAGATTGAGGCCAGGATAATTCCGCATACAGTAAGTAAGAGAATATTTTTTTAAGAAGAAAAGCGCTATAAATTTCGATAGGTCAATTACCGAAAGTAATTTTTACCAACTCATGGTAAAGGCTCTGTTCCTTATCATTTTGATATACTCAATATATGCCTAGCTTAAAAATATCTGCTAGCGGTTAAACGTGACGCAATGCATTTGTTTTGTCTGTGTTTTTTGTTTTACAATTAGACAATTTGTCTTTTTGGTGAATATGTATGTAATGTAGTATTTTTATATTACAAAGTTTTTGTTAAAAACTTACCTTTCCAAAACTTCCTTTACCCAACACCTTGATAAATTGGAAGTCTTCAATTGTGTATTTTCTAAATCGCGGAATGGTTCTTGCAGGTGGAGTGAAGCGCCCAGTTTTTCGAAACAGGCCGTAGGTAGTGGAGTTTTCTAAAATGACAAAATGCAAACATAAATATCTACCATAATCTCAAGGCACCAAAACCATCTCAAATCATCTAATTAATATGTGTTCGAACTATAATTATTTATTAAGTTGTTCAATCAGTATAGCTTATAGATATATAAATTATTTTTTCAACATTTTTCATATACAGAAGCTATCTACTGACAGCCTTCTCTTCTCTAACAACAGAGTCTAATTTTCTTTGAAAATGGGTAACTTGACGTGTGACCTTCTGTACCTATCCATGCTAGTCGGTATTTTTATTTATATAAATATCAGGTAAAAATTAATTTTTCGTTGACCAAGACGCGTATTTTTCTTTTAGGTACGAGTTACGTAGCGTAAGAGTATTAAGCTGGAAACATAACGCTGTTAGACGCGTCTGACGGACGCGGCTGACAGGCGCGACTTAGCCTAAGAACTCATGTAACAGTTTGTACCAGCGCGAGCGCCCGCGGCGGTCGCGGAACTGCGGTTTTATTTTAAAATGAGTTTATATCGTAAGCAACATAGGTAAAAAAATATTTTTTTAAAGTTTCTATTAGCTATTTTAACCGATTTAAAAAGAGCAGCAGGTTAAATGTTTGACTACTAGATTTTTTCATGTAAAATACATTTCTCCGTAATTTCTAAACCGCTTTTAAAATATTTTTCTTATTTAGTTATTGGTGGTTTTAGATAGTCCCATTTTCTACTAGGTCTGAATCTGATAATAATAGATCTGATAATGAAATCCCCCGGAAATCGAGAAAAAACTCATTTTTTGTTTACCTAGGTGTCCTAATTATTGAAAGCGAATTTGGTTTTGACAATTTTACTACGCTAAAATTATTAGTAGACATAATCATACTTTTGATAGAGGAAAACACTGCTCGATTTTGGGCTCATATCCTATAGACGATTCCGTGCTACAGACTGCTATGAATTAAAATGTTGGTATGATACGGTTTTAAAATTTATATTCGAAACTTAAGCGACAAATTCGTCTTTTATTTTAATAAAAATATGTTTTGTGGCTTTGTTATTTTATAGACAAAGGCAATCGTGAGTTTATATTTTTTAGTTACATTATGACTGGGTGTTGATTCGTTAAAGTCCATAGAGTTTTGATTTGTATATTTAGAGTATGAACTCGTGATCGAAATGTGATATATAAAAATTAAAAATTAAATTCAAAGTTATAAAGACGCTGAAGTAGTCACAGTTCATAGTACGTACTTATAAAAAACTGTAAGAAAAAATAACTAGAAGTTTTATTTGTAGTAACAGCGAGTATAAATTTAAGAAAAACAACACTAAGACTTGGATATTTCTAAAAAAATATATTATTTTTTTGAGTATCACATTTTCAGTTTAAAAAAACTACTCTAGAATAAACAACAAAAGCTGAAAGCCGTTTAACTAAACTTCCTATAAAATCGTGAATCTTACGATTAATGAATTGTTTTCAGATCAACTGGTTTTTATACCTACATACATATCTTCACACCAAGTCCATTACCTTTTAGGAAGAGAGTATCGAATGTCAACTGTTTTTATACCTACACGCATATCTTCACGCCAAGTCCGTTACGGTTTAGTCAGAGAATATCGAATGCCAAATGACACATTTTTTTTATAATATTGTTTTTTATTGCTAATTTTTTTTTGTAGAAGAGACCTGTAGCATCTGCACCCGTAAAGGTAACACCTGCAGTATAGATTTATCTAGAATTGGGGTAGTCCTAATACAATTTTTTTTAATAGACTAGTATGTATAGTCGGTATAATGTGCTTTATTGTTAGTGCAACTCAGAATAAAAATGAAATGAAATGAAAACCAAACAAGCAGACAGATTTCCTGATGGTAAGAATTTGACGCCGCCTAAAGACACCAAAGATGGCAATGGTGCATTGGCAACCTGTGACCGGGGACGAGCAAAAATAAGTTTTAAGCAGGAATAGGCAAGGCAGTGGTACCAATCCGGGTGAAAGTCTACCACCAAGTCTGATGTCACGGTGCTAGTAAAGTAATTATCAAATTAAATAGTTGGATTCGGTTTTTTTGCAGTTTTTCTGCGCTCAAATTATTGTTAGCCGAATCTATTAATATGCTAGTATTCAATAAATCGATTTACCAGTTTTGACCCGAAAATTTAGCAAACATTTTTGAATTTATGTAATTGGAATGTTAATAAGAAAAGGTCGGAATAACACTTATACATTGCTACTGTTCGGAATAACTAAGCTTAATAAAAAAGAGTTAAGTGAAAAAGCCTGAATTAACAATTCATACTGACAATAGCATTTTTTATGATATTGGAAGGCAAACTAGCAGACGAATTTCCTGATGGTATGAAATTCACGCCGCCTAGAAACACCAAAGGTGGTAATGGTGCGTTGCCAACCTGAGGTCGGGATGTTAGGCCTCGAGCAAAAGTAAGTTTACCGGCTACCTTACCCTCCGAAACGGAACACGTCATGACGTTATGGCGGCAGGAATAGGTAAGGCGGTGGTACCAATCCAGGTGAGTCGCTGCGAAACTCTACCACCTAGTCAGATGTCACGGTGTTAGTGACGGTAAGCCTATGCTCGCCTTTTAAGAGCTGCCTGGCAAGTAAGGCGGATGGTCTATTCTGCAAAGGAGCTCGGACCAACACGATGAGTATGACGGAAATTCTTCCGGGGTACCCAGTTTCACGCGTGAAAAATGACTAAAAAATTTAGACTGCTATTATTATATCATTGTATCGGAATATTTCGAAGCTTCTATAAAAATCACGTGCTTTCCAAAAATATCCTCTTTAGACTGAACAATATCAAGGTCGTCGTAGATATTATTCACTATTTTTAATTTAAAAAAAAGTATCTTCACGCCCATATCCCCGAAGAGGTTGGCAGAGACACAACCAGGACACCCACGATTAGCCGAAGACACAAAGTCCCACAATGTGATAGGTGGCAAGCCTATCGCAAACCGGACACACATCCAATCCCGAGCAACATTTTTTTTAATTAGAAAATTAGAAAAACATATTTACTTTTTGTTGCCCGACCCCAGAATCGAACCCAGGACCTCATGAAGTCAAGTCCAACACCTGGACCGCTAGACCACAGAGGCGATCAATTAATTATTTACAATTGTTAATTATTACTAATTATCCTAAGATAAAATATTTTTTTTAATTGTTTTATTTATATTTTATGAAACGATTAGTATGTATTAACTACATACATTTCAAAGTTCATAAAAAATAAATATATTATCAGAATTTTTCATAAAAAGTGGATCAAAATATTATGACTTTAAACTTACATTCATAAGTTTTTACGGCTGGAAGCAAAGGTGGATATTTTGAGTTTACCTTTATGTGTATGCATGTTCTTTATCGACATCATATAGCTCAAACTGCTAAATTTGTGCGTAAAAAGATGACGGCGGAAAGGTACTAAATTTTTCTTGGAGTTATAAATACAACTAAGAGTTGGCTAGGGTCATATAGCTATAATAATAGAGTCAGTTAAGTAGCTACATTTAGTATAACATTTTCGGTAATTAACGGAATAACTACAAAAAAGCTTCAGTTCTGTACTAATTCATATCCGTTACTTTATCTCATGGAAAAAAATCAGTCTGAGAAAGTATATTTAAATATACGCAAATGCGTACTTTAATAAATACCAGACGTGTCACATTGCGTTTTGATTAGATACTGCAAAAATAATAAATAGAAAATAGAATTTTGGACGTTAATTAGGATATTTTCAATTCAAAATGTCTATCGAGGTTGCTACAGTTTGCCTAATATACCTTCATCTTTGAACAAAATTTACTTTGCCTCAGTTATTATGTAAAGACAAAAAAACAAATAAGAAGTGCCTATTTGTAAATGTCTCCTGAATCATAACATTACTTACTCGTAAGTCTAGTAAAATTAAATATATGCCTACAAATTACGTTTTATTTATTTCGGCATATCTATTTTTTGCAAGTAAAATACACGAGTTTATGGAGGAAGGCAGGTCGAAAATTTAAATCATGCTATAATTATTTTATCTAAAATTTCTCATAAAATGTCTATATTTACAAATTTGCAGCTGCTGCCAATACGTCAAATGCTCAACGAAAATTTTAAAGCAAAAGACCCTTTTTTCTCACTGTTTACGTCTACTATAAAAATCATTGGCTTTTATATGTTAGGCTTCAAAGGTTATTACGTTTATGAAAATAAATTTAGAATAGAAACAGCCAAAGATAAATACCCAAATCGGAAATACAGTCATACAGCCACACAAGTGTTATACAGTCAGTCACACAAGTTCGATTTCCGACAGGGGTAGGAAATCGGACCATGGTTGTTTGGTGGAGTTAGACGTGCAAATGAACCTCTCGGCCAACAAGGGGGTTATATTTTTTGTGATAATTCAGCGAACAAGCACGCAGGTCTCCTGATGGTAAAAGACAACCGTGGCCTATAGACACTACAGATGCTACAGGTGCGGCGATGTCCCGCGGCCGGGATGTTGGGTCTTTTGTGCAAGTCTACTGGCAACCCTACATTCTGGACCGGAATGGCGGTAGCAATAAGTAAGACGGTGAATCCCTACCCGGGCAAGTTGCTGCCTACCACTAGCGAAAGATACACATAAGATTTCGTCAAAAACAAAAAATTAAAGAGGTTTGTAAGAACTAAGTGTACATTCTGGAAGATATTGTAAAAAGTAATAAAAACCACAAACTGATCTTTTACTAATTGTATGGCCTTATAGTAGGTACCTACTTGTGCATTTGACAAAGATTTGAACTAATTCTAAAAAGGTTATGTTATATGATCGACTCTTATTTTTTACCTTGAACGAGATTTTTGAAGTGCAAACTTCTTTAGCGGCGTTACGCACGTTTTTTGGAATAGGTAAAAAATTCTAAACTCGTTTTGTGTACGACAGCTCAATAAATGAATATTGTATTCTACCATATAAATTATAGTACTTTAATACTAATAATTAAAGCAATTGGTGCAAAATTATTCGCTAACCATTCCAAAATATCAAAAATGCACAACGTTAATATTCAAGTTTTCAATTCTGCCGGCACTCCCGGAGTGCAAACCGTCGTCTTTTTTATTTGAAATAGCACACTGCTGAATTAATCCCATTGTCATCATGTCTGAATCTAATGACGGAATCCCAGATAAACCGAGAAAAATGCTCAAATTTAGTACTCGAAGTTGAAGTTTTGCAATTTTATTGCGCTTAAATTATAACACAAATAAACTGTCATACGCCGTCAAATCAGTGGTTTTTGTGATGATGTTTTTGTTCCCGTTTTTTTATTTGGAATATTGTGTATAACCTTCAACCTTATAAACCCTTGTAAAATTGATTGACAGTATTGCAATTAAACAGACATTTATGAACATATGTCTTTTTTGTTTGCAATAAATGATAAAGTAAATAAATAAATGTTTTGCTTCTGCTTTTTGATAATATTTTTGACGCGATACCTTTAATCTTTCATGTGCGTATTCGAGCAATTCTTAATCAATTTTATTGAAAGATCTGACAAGCTAAATGGATAAAATTAATGATTACATACGCTTATTTGACAACAACTTATTAAAGAGAACAATAATAATCGTCGTATGACATCTATTCTAAATATAATTTTAAGAGATCTTACGTAGGTAGTACTACGATAAACGATTATTTAGATTATTATAACACGTTTATGTGGTCTTTCAACTGCCATTTGATGACTTAGTTTATTTGTTTATTTAACCCACAGAGTTAGGTAATTGAGGTATTTAAAAATACAAGTATTATGTCACACACTTGTGTCTATATACACAATAAGCGTATGTAATCATTAATATTATCCATTATGTATATTTATTTTCCTTTTTATATTTAAATGTTGTTTGCGAAGACTACATTTGCGTAAAAACCAACATGTTGGCCAGAAGACACGAATTAAGACCCTAGTCTCACCAGAAACATCTGTCTGCAGTTGACGAAGGTTGTATGTATAAGTCATGAGAACATACCACCTCCCATACACTTTCCTTTCGATACATACATACATACAGTTGCTTCACTTAAATTGATTCTACAAATTTTCCAACACTAACGGTCGTACTTAGAGACTTCAATATTCTTTTAATCAGTCATTAAATCGACATTTTCTTTGTTGCTTAATGATAGATTAAATATAAATTTTCTCTGAGTGCGGTCGAACATGTCATATATTATCAGTTGATATCAAAAAACTAGCATTGCGCGAAGCAGAACCAGGAAGACCATCTGCTTGTATGCTTAGGAGACTTGAACGACTGAAAAGACATGAAACAATCACACGAGCATGGTTCTTATGACGGTGAGTAATAACCTTAAACCTTAAGATACCAATGATATTGTAGGTTCATCGATTTCCTGTAGTTGGAGTGCTAGGCCAATTATAATGCCCATATACTGGCTACATTACGTAACACGGCAGTGGCGTGAATTGGAAAGTAATTACATAATATTCATTGTAAGGTAGAAATTAGAATACAACACACTCGAAAACGTATACACGTGAATATAACGTAACGTTTTAAATAGTAGGTATAATACATATTATAGAATGTATACTTGTTATCATCGGCGCTTGGGGAATTCCATTGAATTACACTTTTGAATACCTAGCTGTCATATTTATTTTAGTATAAAACTCTCATTTTGCTAGGTGGTAGAGTTTTGCAGCGACTCGCCCGGATTGGTACCACCGCCTTACCTATTCCTGCCACCATAACGTCCAATGCTTGCCGTTGACGTGTTCCGGTTCGGAGGGGATGGTAGCTAATAAACTTACTTTTGCTCGAGGCCTAACATCCCGGCCTCGGCTTGGTAACGCACCATTACCACCTTTGGTATCTCTAGGCTGCGTGAATTTCTTACCATCCAGAAATCCGTCTGCTTGTTTGCCTTCCATTATCATAAAAAAACACTCAAAACCGTATAAACGTGAACATAACGTAAACTCTGTCACCTCTGTGGTCTAGCGGTCCAGGTGTTGGACTTGACTGCATGAGGTCCGGGGTTCGAATCCCGGGTCGGCCAACATAAAGAAAATTGGATTTTTCCAATTTTCTTATTAAAAAAAAATGTTGGTCGGGATTGGAAATGTGCCCGGTTGGCGATAGACTTGCCACCTATCACATTGTGGGACTTAGTGTCTTCGGCTAGTCGTGGGTGCCTTGGTTGGTTGTACCTCTGCCTACCTCTTCGGGGATATGGGCGTGAAGATACTTACTTATAACGTAAACAAACAGTAGGTATAATACGTTATACTTAGCTGTCATATTTATTTTAGTATATAACTCTTATTTTAAAAAATGGAACATAGATTTACTTTTATGTTTATTGCTCAAAATATTAAAAGCGGAAACACTGAACTGTGAACTAAAGTGACTATTTCAGCATCTTGAATGGTTCTCCTGACACACTCAGATATTCAGGCCACAGTAAAATACAATATAGTTCCAAATGCCAGACACATATACATTACAACGGACTAAAAGTTCTCCTCAAAATAGAATTTATTGAGTTGCTAGTATGTACAAAAATAATTCTGACGTTTTATTGAAGTAGACATCTATCTTGTTATATCTTATAATACTAAATTAGCACATGGAAAATGCGAATTTGAAAAAACAGTTAACAAAAACAGAATCATGCTTTAGACATAAGAAGAGACACAACACAATCACAAAAATATAACACTAATTAATAGTATGAATACATTTGCCTCACCCAACTCTTGTTCTATGATATCAGCAGAGCACGTTTGAGGGGTGGTACTGCTGGTTGACGTGCTTGGGTTGTCTGCACCTGTAGGATTATTATATTAAAGTTCTGTATTTTATGGATTCAGCTGTAACTTTGCGGAATTCATATTTAGATATCCAGCCAAATACGATGATCTGTATGTTTCTGATATTTTTTTGTGACTTCATGTCTACAAATTTTGGTGAAGTCCGCGGAGAAAAGGTTTTGAATGCTTAACCAATTTGTCATATCAGTGTTTTTTGGAAACTTTCTGGAATCCTATATGTAGCGACCTGTTTTTCATGTTGGAAAATCATAATGCTATTTTTAGTGACTAGATACACTAACAAAGTTAAACTTTTATGTTACTACTAAATTTATAGTTTTTTTTAAGCTATAAAACGTCTTCATTATCTGGTTATCAACATTTTTTCTTCTGTATGCCTGGTTGAAAAAATCCTTAAATTGAAATGTATAACATTGCCAGTATTATATACTTCATCCCTCTATAATTATTTAAAAAAAAATCTGCTCTGTACTGAATTGAAAAAAATGTTTGAAAAATGATAATATTCACAAATCACAACGAACTTTATGAAGGTACTAACTTCACCTTCACCGTCGCAAATTAGCCTCTCCAGGGCAGCGATAATGCGGCCCGCTTACATACAAATGTTATAAAAAAAAAATCAACTTTTGCTTACTTTGATAGTCGCTGATCAAGCCTTGATCAGCGACTATCAACGTGACCTCTTTAGTTTTCAGTGTAAAAAGGTTAGGTAAAATCTGAAAAAACTTAGGTGTTGGTGTAGTTGTTTAAATTTTATCGACAACATTTTCAAATAAATTGTGTCCTCGTTTCCATACAATGTGCAACCCCAAAAATACATAAGATATGTTAAGGAAAGGCGTATGCCTATATTGAAACCACTTCTAACTAACTTCACCTTCATCGAACTTTTAATGTTTTCCAGAACATTTCTTTTATATAACTAATATTAATCCGGGCTCCTTTGTAGAATAGACCATCTGCCTTCCTTGCCAGGCAGCTCGTAAAAGGCGAGCATAGGCTCACCGTCACTAACACCGTGACATCCGACTAGGTGGTAGACTTTAGCAGCGACTCGCCCGGATTGGTACCACCGCCTTACCTATTCCTGCCGCCATAACGTCATGACGTGTGCCGGTTCGGATGGTAAGGTAGCCGGTAAACTTACTTTTGCTCGAGGCCAAACATCCCGGCCTCAGGTTGGCAACGCACCATTACCACCTTTGGTGTCTCTAGGCGGCGTGAATTTCTTAACATCAAGAAATCTGCTTGTTTGCCTTCCAATATCATAAAAAAAAAACACTACGTTGAACATAAGTATCAAATTTTTTTCATGGAAACTTCGAATCATGTCTAAGTGTGTAGGTAATTCTGTTGCACGCTAATCGCAACTAAACTTGACCACACATAAACAATTTACACAAGAAATGGTAATTTCGTGGTAAAACAAAGCAACAGATACACTGCCAATAAAATGGCTGCTGGATAAAAATACTCGTAATGTTTGAAGTCACGCCAAACAAATTGACGAATGTTTAAACTTATAATTACTCGTATATTACAGTTTAACTCTTCAGTCAAAAGTCAGAACAAAAACATCATCCCAAGATGCTAATAACTGTCAAATCCACGTCTTATTATGTAATTTTTTTTTGGTAAAAAATTTATGCACTGTGACAGAAAAAAATACTATGTTTATGTGTATATTCTATGTTTACCCAAATACTTAAATATTAAAAGCAAATTTTAAGCAAATAATTTTAAGCAAATGTTGTCTAAATAACTTTCATTTCCAAAATCTAAGTTATTGAAAAAACAATGTTAATATGATTAAAAATATTTCTTTATTATTATAACACAAAATCATTGGTTGATTGGAATTATTAGGTTTTAAGGAGAAAAAATATATTTTCGATTCCATTAAGAATTCGCATCATGTGCAAGCGTGTCTGTTAATTGTAAGCTATTTAAAAATTTGGCAGCTTTACCTTTTTTTTAATTAGTGCTTAAAATATCAACTAGAGTATAAATGGCGAAAAATATGGGTTTAAAAGTTGGAACAAAAACTAAACATTTAGTGATTTTATCTTAGCCTTCGTTTAATTTATATATTTTACATAAGCACAATTCTTTTATATATTTTAGTTAAAAGAAACAAACAAACAACACACTTGAATATGATTTCAATAATGTGAGGGATTTCCGAAGTTTCCAAAACAATCCTAATTATAAAAAAATGTATTTTGTTTAAATTAAATTCCAAAGTATATATTTTATTTATTTAGGTAAAAAGTACAATATATTCATTGTTTTACGAAAAAAAATTGTAAGCATTAAACACGCGTGCTATTATTATTTTGTTATATTATATACCTACGTTGAATTTACTATTTCGATTGACAATAACGCATTATTATTAAAATGCGAATTAGATCATTTGAAGTGTTATTGAAAATAATAACTTGAAAACAATTTAAAGGTTTTTCCTGTGCACATTGACAGTTTAAAGAAGACAAAATATTTGGCAATGTGTTCTAAAATAAATCTTATCATTTGTTTTACAATGGTAACATACAGTATTAAATATACCAAGCTTTACCTATGTGATTTGTCTCCTAGTAGATATGTCAAGTTCTATTAACTAACATAGAAAGTCAAATAATAACCTAAAATGATTTGTGTATATCTCATATATTAGTACTGAAGGATATATATCTAAAAATAAAATCTTTATTGTAACTGATAAATTTAAGAAAAGCGAATCATCAAAACGTCCATAAATAACTTCAACTTGTCTTTGGTGCCATTATTTCTGTACAGGTGAGAATAGAGTGATTGGCTTTTATCCAGACAACTAGCCGCATAGTGCACCTACGCTATGAACTATTCGTAATATAAACAAATGTTTGTCTGCGTATTACACGAGGATTAATAGTAAAACTTGTAAAGATAATTTAAGTTTGTACTTATGCAACCTTTGCCTTTATAAACTCAGCAAAATTTATCGAGGTCAATTTGAATCGTTTTTCGAATTTCGAACACGAATAGTTTTAAATTTGACTTGTCTGATTTGACTTCGACAAATTAAGCAGTAATGTAATGTGTTATGTGTTAAAATAATGTAAGATTGACTTAAACTAAAATAAACTCACGTGTTATCTTATTTGTGTCAATAATTATTACCAACTTACCTCTTTTGGACGTGGTGCGAGAAGCCAGAGCTTCAACTAACAGTCGCTGGTTTACGCCACATAAATTCGCCGTGAGTTTTTCACATTTCCGATGACAGTTTACATCGCAGTCTATAACAAATAGTGAAATATTGCGCGTCGAAATACCTACGCATTACCCCCTTTCTGATTTTGCTTGTTAGATAACCGTGCTTTAGCCGTGCAAAAGCCTTCGTGCATTTTTACAAATATACAGCCCTAAGACGCTAGGCATATTGAGTTAGTAGGTAACAAAATGCAGTATCACTGGTAATTTGTGTATGATTTGGTAATAAAATACTTACCCTTTTTTACATATAAGAATCCAGCTGGAGAAGCAGGCGCTGATGAATCGAAACCGGAGTCATTAGATCCAGTTGAAGTTCTACCATCCACATTATTTTCGCACTCAAAAAATTCTGCAGAATCTTCACTATCATCAGAATCTTCTTCAGATTCTGATGAGTCATCATCAGAAGAATCTGAAGATGAGGAATGTATAACTTGGGGAATCTTTTTTTGCAAAGGACGAGGTGTCGCTATTAGCACTATGGGTGTCTTTTTAACTTTCACTGATGTCTTTACAGGAACCTTTGTTTCTTCTACTTCTTGTTTCTTACTTGTTATAGTGTCTGTCACTTCAGATTTTGAATCTTCATTTCGATTTAAAGGTTTCGTTATAGATTTACTGATTTTCAGTTCCACGTCCTGAATAGAAATGATATCATCACTAGATATCGTTACACCTTCGCCTGCTTTTGCAATATTTTCTGTTGCTTCTATGGAACTTTGTGGTGGTTCGGAAATTGCTCTCTCTGACAGATTTACACCTGATTTATTCATATTTTCTTTTAATGACCTGTTTTGTAGGTTTTGTTCACATGGTTTAGATTTTATTGAACTACTTTTATTTGGAATTATATCTTTATTACACTTATCGCATGTAATGCTGCCAACATTATCGTTTTCTGATTTCGCTAGTTCATGTATATCTTTCGAACTTTTTTTCTTAACGATTTTTTTGACGATTTTTATTCTGCTACTTTTCTTCTCTTTTTCATTGTTAACTAAATCTTTACTTTTTTTTCTTGTCTTCAAGCTCTTTGGTGAAGATACCAAAGATTCAGCATTGCTGTCTTTTATCTCTGATATATCAATAGATTGTTTATTGTTAATAAGTTCGTGAATAGGTTCATTTGATATTAAAACATCGGCTGAGTCTTGTGAATTATTGCTTGTCATGGAATCTAAAGAGTCTTTATTCTCATATACTAAACCGGTACCTACATTTTGTGAGTTATCTTCACAAACAGGTTCAGTCGAAATTAAAACATTAATCGGATCTTGTAAATGAGAACTACTATTCTCTTTAGAATGTTGATCTACGTCTTTATCTGTCTCTGAAAGATTTTTGTCGACGCCAAGTAAATCTTTAGTATTTTCACTCGAGGTGATAGTTGCTAGGTTTTTTACTTCTACTTTAATTTCTAAATCATTTGATTTAAAAATGTTAAGGTTTGTTTCTGATAGAGTATTTTCAAAATGATTCTTTACAGGTTCAATTATTTCATGTGATTTGTAATCATTTTCCTTTTCACAAATAGAGATATTGTTAGTGTTAGTTTGTTCTAGAGAACTATCCATTTTATTACTGTTATTTAACTGATCATCCACAAAAAGAGATGGACTTTCAGCTTCTTCGAGTGAAGATTCATTTACTGTTTCTTCAGGAAACCAGCATAAAAGACGATGATTTTTTTCTCTCGTGGCTTCTAAATTTTGTTTTCTTTCTTTCAAATAAACAGTTTCTCTTTTGCCAATTTTACTCCAAAAATTACCATCTTCAGGCTCAGGAGATCTGTCTTCACTGAGATCCTGTTGAGATTTCAATTTTGTTTTAACGCTTTTTCTGTGTCCCATCGTAATGTCTGAATGTTTATTGTTAGGAATACATGTATTAGTTTCTACAGTGCTGCTGTATACTATATCTTTCTTTTGATTTCTTGGTTTTTCTTCTACAATTACATTTTCAACGTAAAATTTAATTGGAGTAGATGGCTCAGATACCTCAACAGTTGAAGTTATTTTTGTTTTTAATTTAGGTCTAGGCTTTTCTATTTTTTTAATTTCTGTGTTCTCTATTTGATTTTGGGATTCGCTTGTTTTTATTTGGTTTTCTGCTTTAGGGAACTCAGATATACAGTCTAATTTACAAATGCTGTTACCAGATAAAGATTTTTTTAAGCTTCTTCGTTTTAATGGTTGTTTCTTATCTTTATTGTCTATAAAAAAGAGGCGATCGTGTAAAGACTGATCGGATTTGGTAGTCGCTAGTGGATGTGCTTTGTTAGAAAGTTTCCGTTTTTTAATTAGTTCTGTTTTCTTACTTTTGTCTGATGATTCTTCATTATCTGTGCCTACTTTACTCAAATCCAATGAAATTGTACTTAAATTTTCATCTCGTATAAGTGAGTCTAATAACGAAGCTTGTTCTGCTAAAAGTTCCATTGAACATCGTCTGGTCAAAAGATCGTTTGTGGCAAAGCTACTATTGATATTTTCTTTAAATTCAATCTCTTGTGGTAGGGTTTTACCAGAACCTTCCGAAACATTTTCGTCAATTTCTCTTAATTTAAACTTTTCTACCAGTTTAGTTCCAAGGGATTTTTTATCTTTTTTCACATTATATGTTAAATCTTGTGCTAATTTTTCTCTCCACTTTATCGGCTCTGGGATATTTTCTTGATCACGGCTGTCTTTATTTGATTCAAATTCTTTAACTTCTTCTTTTTGCGAACTGTCACCAGGCTTACGAGGTGAATCTCTGTCTTTCCTTTTGAGAGTATGTAGTCTCACTACCGTTCGATCACGTTTGATAGTACTGCGAAAAGGACCCGGTGATGAATCGATACCTATGTCAGGTTTGTCTTCTGGTTGTGGCATAGTAGGATTACACATTTTCTCCATTGATGGACTCCTTCTCGAAGTCGATGTGTTTGATAGATTACTAGAATTTGAAGTAGTTGCTTTAGAACAGTATTTATCTTTTGACACATCTATATCTGCTGTGTTAATACTAATTGGACGCGATATATAAGTTGGTGTAACATAATTTCTATTTGATATAGCAGTTCGTCTGGGACTATTTATTCTTATCGGACTAGATGAACCTTTTTCAGATATAGTGCTTAATATTGGAGAGTATGATCTGCCACCACTCGAAATCCATCTTGAAGTATAAGGTGCTCGTGAATAGCCACCTAATGATGAATGACTATTGTAGTTCGCACCAGGGTTCATGTATGAAGCACTATATGAGATTCCATATGGTGAAACTGAAGATCCATAAGAAGGAGCTGAGTTTCCGTATCCATAGCTTGCACTAGAATATGATGGAACACCACTGTAATACATATTAGTTATGTGATCAGAATACAGAGGCATTATGACGCGGAAAAGCGCTCGCGCAATTTATGCGACTTCGAGACGAGCACGACGCGGACTGAAAACAGTCGATAGCTAGTGACAGCAGCGCGTGCTCTCGTAAGGTGCGCGTCCCGCCCACTGTCGCCCGCTAAAGACGCTGATTGACAAGTGACGTTCATTTTGCAATAATAGTTTCCACTAATCCATTACGATATAAATATTCCTTAGAAATTCAAAAGATAGGAATCGCACTATAAAGATCTGCAATTGTAACTACATTTATTTTGAATCGATGCTTTCAGGCAACAGTATAAATAGAACACACGGAAGATGTTCGTAGAGCTGTTATCATTTGAGCATAGCTTTAAATGTTTTGTATTAGACTTGTAATAAGAGAAATTATTGTGTTGTTTTTAATTATATAACATTCAGTGTTTTGTTTTTGAAACGACGTATTTTTTTACAATTTTACGAATAAAAATATTTTTCGTTTCAATCATTTAATTCAATTCATATTATTTGTAGAAGTTTGCACGTACAGCTATGTCATAAAGATTATGAAATAATAGAATGTCAGCTTTTGGAGTTAGAAATTACGAAAATTTTACCAAAAAAATAACATGTTGAAATTACAAACAAATAGTTTTTGTGTGAACAATTATTTTGCTCTAATCTGAGATAGTACAAAAAGTTCATTTGGTACTAGGCGGTTAAAAATACTGCAGACTAATATTATTTAAAAAGGCTACTATTTTTACATACAAATGTTAATATTTTAAATACTATTATAAGTTATTTTATTGAATCAGGCGTTACTTTACGGAAATCCATTATAAAAGATGTAAAATAAGCCTTTATTTTGCTAATTCCGCGTAAGCTTACGCTTACTTACGCGGAATTAGCAAAATAAAGGCTTATTTTACATCTTTTTTAACTATTATAAGTATAAACGCAAAAGTCGGTCTATCTGTTGCACTCTAACGGCTACACCGTGTTGGTCCAGGTCCGCTGAGTAGAATATACCATCTGCCTCTCAGCCAGACAACTCGTAAGAACTGAGCACTGATTGAAATATAGGTCAGTACCAACAAGACCACTAGTGATAGAGTACTGTTCAGCAACTTGCTCGGGCAGGGATCCATTGCCTTACGCATTCCTGCCGCCATAACGACAATATCATGTTCCAGTCAGGACGTAGGGTAGCTGGTATATTTCTACAGTAGGTCTACAATCCCGGCCGCAGGAGAACGACGCACATGTAACATCTTTGGTGTATATAGGCCACGGTTATCTTTTATCGTCAGAAACCCTGTATGCTTGTTTGATGACCTATCATACAAAAAAGCGCTGAACTGATTTTGATGAAATTTGATGTGCATATAGCTAAAGATACGAGTTCAAATATACGCAAATTTTTTCAAAACCAACCTACAAAGGTGATGTGTGAAATGATGATACTTTATGAAAAAAGGGGAATATGAAATCGCGTCTGTGGTCTAGCGGTCTTGAGTCGGAATTGACTTCTTGAGGTCCTGCTTTCGATCCCTGGGTCGGGCAACAAAAAAAATAGAAAATATGTGTTTACAATTTTCTTATTAAAATAACGTTGCCCGGGATTGGATATGTAGCCGGTTGGCGATAGACTTGCCACCTATCACGTTGCGGGATTTAGAGTCTTCAGCTAGTCGTGTGTCTCTGACTACCAATTTAGAGATATGAACGTTAAGTTTCTTTTTTTTTCTTGAAAATTGTAACTATTCTACAGTGACAAAGTCGCAGGAAAACAGCTATTTTATTACAAAAATAAACATGCTATATTTTTAACCAACATCAAAAAGAAGGAGCATATCAATTCAGTTATAAATATCCCATAAAGTTATATACTATTAATGTACTTACTACATTTTGATAATCCAGCGAAAGGAGTAATAATATGTGTCATTAAAACAATTTACAGTTGAACGCACTAACGGTCAATATTAATAGGCTATCTAAGATATGATATAGCCTTATAGGGTTACTTTAGATTAGGCAATTACTGTTGTTTTTCAATAAATGAGAAAAATGTCTTAGCAAGAAAGCTTTATTATAGCTTGTTTTTTAATCTCAGATACTAAATTGACATTAGCAATGTTCTCAGTTTTTTTGCGATTCATAAATAGTGATGTGCTATTATCGGAAAATGGAAAATAAATCTATTACAGATTTTTATGGAAATTCGTAAATTTTTACGTAATGAGGTGATATTGAACACCATATTGAAATAGATGTCGGATTTTAGCAGTTGGTTTGACTTATTTTAAAATTATGTCGGATATTGTCATAACGTTTATTCATAAATAAACTGTAACATCGAAATAAGTTATTATTTTAAGAAAAAATAAAGATAAGAGATTATTCCTGTATTGTGATCGAGCTCCACTGAAAAATTCCAAAACAAAAAGAAAAAAACAATAGCTTCCTACCTAACAGCTCGTAAGAAAGAATGAGCGTGTACAACTAATACATATTATACATTATTAGATAATTAAAACAATGTGACCGCCTCGTTAAAGTCGTTGGTCGAGTGGTTAGAGTACACGCCTAACTCCACCGACTACCCGCGAAGCTCGGGTTCGATTCCCGACGGGGGTAGGCATTTAGATGTGTGCATTTCGGGGTCAGTGTTTATTAAATTGATTCTGGTATTTATTTAAGTATTTCTGTGTTTCAGAATCGTTGACTAACATCCATAACACAAGAACAACATTACGAACATTAGTTGATATAAAACTAATAAATCAAGTTTTCCCACTGATTGTATTTTTTTGATAGTATTGGAAGACAAACAAGCAGACGGATTTCCCGATGGTAAGAAGTTCACGCCACATAGAGACACCAAAGGTGGTAATGATGCGTTGCCAAAATAAGGCCGGGATATTAGGCCTCGAGCTGAGTAAGTTTACCGGCTACCTTATCCTCCCAACTGGAATACGTCAACGGCAAGCAATGACGTTATGGCGGCGGGAATAGGTAAGGTGGTGTTACCAATCCGGGTGAGTTGCGCTGCAGAGCTCTACCGCCTAGTCAGGTGTCACGGTGCTGTAGACGGTAAGCCTATACTGGTCTTTTAAGATCTGCTTGGCTGCCAGGCAGATGGTCTATTCTGAAAAGGAGCCTGGACCAACACGTGTCAAGAATATATATGAAATAGCTTAAAAAAATAAGCTCGTTAGTGGGAACTCAAAATTATGTTGATCCGCTACTAGGTTCACAGCTATCATTTTTTACATTTTATAGTATTTTTCTGCATCATACATTTAATTGAATTGAAAAAAAAACGCTACGCTTCATAATGTAAAAAACAACAGAGTAATGTAATGTATAAAAAAAGTATGTTATCGCCGAATTCCATACTGCGTTATGCGTGATTTTTGTTTCTCTGACCGGTATAATATAGGCCGCAGGCCAATTTGAGAGGAAGCTTGAAGATCTTGCGACGTATTTGCATCTTGCGCAACGCGCGAAATATTAGACATATCAATTTTTCTGTAATAGGCCACGAAATATCCTATTAATATTATAAATGAGAAAGTTTATTTGTTTGTTACTCCTTCACGCAAAAACTGCTTAACAGCTAGTAATGTCATAAAGAAGATTCTTCTTAAGTGTGTACATTAAAACTTTTTTTTAACAATAAATAATTCTATAAAATTATTTGTAGTGAATCTGATTATAATTATTCGTTATAAGTTCCTTTTATTTAATTTTAAGTACCTACACTTACAGTGGACTGCGTCCTATAGTAAACGATGTAATTTTTCTTAAATGTATAATAATCTGTGCATAAAATTTAAATAATTAAAAAACATATAGGTAAGCTTTTAAAACCAAGAAAATATTTTTTCAATCAGTATCCCCAAAAAGGCAGACAGAGGTACAACCTTGCCATTCACAAGTAGCCGAAGCTACAAATTCCCGCCCCTGTGATGGGTGGCAAATCCATCTTTAGCCGAGCAATTATCCAATCCCAGACAATATTGATTACTAGTTTTATGCTATTTAATAGCTACTTAGAAAAAAATGGCACAATTTATCAGAGCGGTATTAGAAACTTGAACATATTTCCTTGTTTAGATCACGTAACTTCCTGCCCTTGAGCGCAGAAACCTCCATTCATTGTTTTCCTTATCAAGCGCTGTTTATTTCGGTTTTTTCTGAATATCTTTGCGAACATTTTAGCATTTTACATTCTTTTTATCGTAAGTGTCGGCTAAAGCATCGTGAAATCTTGTGATAAGCTCGCACCTTATTTCATATGCATATTTAGTTGAATTATTGCTATTTTATGTACAATTAAAAATAAATAAATAATAAACAATTACATTTTTTTTAATGAGAACTTCTTTAGCGGCGTTTTTTTGTTAGCGCACTTTTTTGGAATGGGTAAAAACTTCTAAAATCGCGTAATATCGTCAGAACGTAAGACGGCGCACTGCTCAAGCGCGAATAAGACGACGCGAGATCTAAAATAAAACGTAGATTAATTGCTGTTTTTGTATTGTTTGTATATTTCCGAAGAGTATAGGATGCGCAATGGATAATACGCCGCAATATACCTACCATTACATTCTCACAGATAGCAGATATGTATAATATCAACAGACATTGCTCTATTTGTTCCATCTTAAAAATAAGCGACATGGAACAAGACGAGCAATGTTCGTTGTACAGATAATATGACGACGCTCCTAGCCGTCACTTGGTCTTACTTTAGCGAGTTTTTGTCAAGCCAAACGCAGATTATTGATATGAAAATAATAATTGTGCATAATTCGTGCAAAATTATTCCCTAACCATTCCAAAATATCAAAAATGCCTTCACTTCTGCCGGCTCTCCCAGAGTGCAACCCGTCTTTTTTATTTATGATTGATATAATAACACGACTCTTCAACAGTCTTATTTGTATATAATGAACATTACTTATTGGTTCGATAAACAAAGGATTAAGAATAAAACAGTACAAATTAAAAGCTACGACAAGTCATTATAGTAATTTACATGCCAATGTTAAAAATACGTTCATGACAATTTGTAAATTCGAAGTTTCCGAGTGCAGTTAGTGAGATAATTAAATGTTGTTATATTAACTTAGAATCAGATATCAATATAAGCTAATTTTACAAAAAAAATCAGTTAGTTGCGTAATTTATGAAAAGAAAATGTTAAAACAAGTGTACTTATCGGGTATCCCAATTATTTCAGAAAGGGGGTAATGCTATAATTTTAGCAAGACAATAGACATGTATTTGTAAAAACTTTAACTAACTTAACTAGTTATAAGATAAAAATTAAAGCTCACTATCTATTTCTATGTATTAGCCCTGGGCGTTGGCGTTTTTGAACAATGTACTTACCTGCCATGTAGTTTGCCAAGGGTCGATCATGTAAATTCTGGCAGTATGTAGTTTCCTTTGTCAATTATTTACACAGAGACCATAAAAAGTTCTGCAACAATTCATCCACTTTGGTACCACTGACTTACATATTCCTGTCGTGATAACATCAGGTACTTGCCATTTGCTGGTATCGCATTGGAAGGTAGGTTAGTCAATTACCCGACGTAAAAACTAGAACATCAAAACCTCAAACAGACAAAACACCATTTTTTCCTTCTATTCATACCTATATTATAATAACAAAATATATCTGCCTAAAACTGAACTACATTGAAATCGTAGCCCATCTACACCGTCGCTCGATCTACGGCGTCTACGAGGCGACGTAAGTAGCTGGTTCTACGATGTAGACGGTCAATATAATTCTTTCGAGGTCCAGTGAACTATGATTTGTATGATTGTCAATGATAATGTATATGTGACGCATACTTTTCCTGGGTAATAGCTTCTCAGTTAGTTTCACGTAGTATTGGCACACAAAAACCTTATACCATAACCTTCAAACCGCAGCGGAGAAGTGATTGGCGGCCAAGCATTATATTAAGAATCAGAGTATTTCCTCCAATGAGGAACTGAGATGAAAGTTATCCAGAGCGTAGCTATGTGCTTGAAAGATCTTCTCCATTGTATATACGCAAACATCTCATCAGACCAGGATTAAACTCATAGCAATAGTAACAATTACTACAGGCTATTTAGATAGCTAATTTAGGCTATCTTAGGTTCGTAGCCCCCGTAATAAATATCTTATTCTTGTTGGAGAGCAAGCTATACAATATGCAACAGATTCAGTAAATAATGTCAAAGGAGTTTGAGATATTTTTTAGTAAGTAAGTTTTAAATAATACTTTATCTTTCATAAGAACGGAGTCTCTTTTACTATTTATTCAACCTATTGCTTGTTTTGACTTTATGTACGGTATGTATAAAGCCTTAATAGAACAATCGTCAATTTTGCTGCTAAAAACAACACATTTTTAAACTTTAAAATTCACATTTTATTTATAGTATATTATCTATGATTGATTTCTTGTTTCTATTGTGTTCCTTATATTTTTTATTTATTTAATGTACCTAATGGATGTTATAGTCCATATTACCTATTTTCATGACTTTTTTGAATTTGTATAGTTAGGGATTTGTGGTGGAACCTGGATTTTTAATTTGCCTAATATATTTCGAGTTACGCACATTTTGTAAATTCTAATACTCTTTTATTTAATAAAGGAACTTTACCTTCACATTTGAGCTCTTGTTTAAAAAAGGCATACAGAAGGGCACCGCAGTGATCGCAAAAAGTCGGTGACATAAACTGATGGGGCCGAAATCGGTGTGGCACATCCACTTTAAAACGTTCTCTCAGGTACTGAAACAATGAAGATAACAAAATTAAGTTAGTGACGTACTATTTTTTCAGTTTCACTAGTGGTCTTGATGGTAATGAACTATTTAACCTGTGCTTGCCTCTTACGAGCTACAGGTAGTCTTAATCCTACACATGCGTCCCCATGTCAACACAGGGAAAATGATTCTCCATTTCTACATTGCTGTTGTACTCGATATGTCGATCACAAACGTAAAGCCTTTTTTTAAATATAGCTTTAACTACTTACTAGTAGATGACGCATTATACAATAGTTACAGCGCCATCTATATTTTTACTTGTACTAGTTTTAAATTTGATATAGTATTGCTATTCTTTCATAGATGGCGCTTGTGCAAAATCATTTTATTTAAAATGACAGACGCTTCAAATTGTATTTATTTGGACATAGATTAGAAGCTGCCCGGTTGTCACAAATAATCACCAACACAGGGGAAAATATTCTCTGTTACATCATTTTGTATATATTTTAATTTATCGACCCTGGTGTTTGGTTGGTTTGTGAATTTTGTGCACAATACTGTTTTTCAAATAAAGCTTCAACTACTCTAGTAGATGGCGTTATTTTCAACAGCTACAACGCTATCTACACTCTAAGATTTGTATTATAATAAAGTATCAAATACAAATAATATCGCTATTCTTCCATAGATAGCACTTGAAAAAGATATTAATTGAACATTTCTAACAATAGATGCTGCAATACGTGTACTGTTAATAGATTTTACAAAATATATTTCTTTTTACAGTACCAGTAGCAGATTTTAGAAAACTGAATTATTTGCATAGTTTTTTTTAAAAAGAATAGCAATATGAAATCGTAGTAATCGGCAACTTTTTAAAATTAAGAGAATATTTGTTAACTGTGCCAATCATTACGACTAGCTGTACCCACGGCTTCGTCAGCTTCGAATTTAACAAAACAGTTATTTAGTTTGTTTATTTGTATAGACTATAGAGTGATTAGAAATTTTATAAAATAATAGTTGCCGAAGATATTTCTTATCTGGTCCAGCCGCATCATAGATTAGCCGGAACAAAGAGACAGTCTAACGGACAATACAAACAAAGAGATAAAAAATATAAAAAATATTGATTGTGGTATATGTACCGTATACATCGGTTATTTTAACATTACAGACATTTAAATTTTATTTATTTGTGTAGATTAATCTTTTATTAACACCAAATAACCACCTAAATTCGGTTTCTATGAAACTTGAATTAATTGTAACTTTTGAAAACTTAGCTTCAAACAATCAACGAAGAATCAGGATTCTTGAAACATTTTTTTCATTGATCAACGAGCTGTCAAAATTTTGATTAGCTTATATGTAAAAATGGCCGATTAATACCTTGAATACAGTTTATAAAAAATATTTCGTTCTTTTT
This sequence comes from Calephelis virginiensis, assembly GCA_002245475.1. Taxonomy (NCBI): domain Eukaryota; kingdom Metazoa; phylum Arthropoda; class Insecta; order Lepidoptera; family Riodinidae; genus Calephelis; species Calephelis virginiensis. Next base: position 161,078 of record NJDC01008728.1, read on the forward strand.
AACAGAGGAAATAAACATATTAGAATAGAATAGCTCTTTATTGTGCACTAAAATACATAAAAAATAAACACATTAAAAGAAACATAAAAACTAAGTGATACACAAAGGCGGCCTTATCGCCAAAACAGCGATCTCTTCCAGTCAACCTTATGTCATGGAGAAATAAAATAAATTTTGGA